>JAOVVF010000036.1:25364763-25382202 GCA_028565595.1 Duopalatinus emarginatus | reverse complement strand
AGTTTTTATTCACAATTTGTTTAGTGTCCCAACTTTTTTGGAATCCGGTTTGTACATTACCCACAATACCATATGATGACATGCTGGTGGTGGTGGGAATTTGCTTCATCTTTCATACCAAAAGAGGCTGATGTAGCAGTATTGTACTCCGACAGCTTTGTAACATCTGTACAAATACTGACCAGGTTCCAAAGCAAAGTTTCAGGTGGATTTCTCCAGCATGGTATTCATCTTGCAAATTACCAATAATGTGAGCCAAGGCTCTGCTGAATCCTTTGAATCGCATCTTATGCTAAAGCTGTAATATATCATCAAACATCACTGAAAATATTTTAAGCAAGAAAAGAAGATCTTGCTGTTTTGCTTTAAATGCCAACAGCAAAACCTGATAATGATCAGACTCATGTCTGAATAGCACACAATCGTTTCAACATAAACAATATTTCCGATGTTATATGGGTGGAGATTAATAATGTTTTATATAACGCAAGTCATATCATGACCTCAGCGTGCATCAGGATAATCACAGAATGCGGTCATTATTTAGAATACAAATGTTCCTTGCATTTTCCTCTCCTTCTCCAAACATGCCTTTGAGAAAATATTTGTCCTTAAAAGTCTGTCCTAATGGTTTCAGAGCTCCATCAAGCCTCCTGGCTACACTACATAGTGCATGTGGTATTAACACCAGACCTCTTCTGAACCCAGCAGACTCAGTGACCGTAAAAAAACAAAAGACAACGATCTCTACACAAAAACAAGAATTTATGGCAGGCAAATTACATATGTTGGCGCAGGACAGTTTGAAGTCGTGCATGTCAGAGTAGAAATGTTGCGCAGAGGCAATCTCAAAATCTCACACCAAATTCAAGCCCTTTACAGGGTGGTAAAAGCTCATGAATCAGGATACCTGCATTAGCAAAATAAAATCAGTCTGTACCAGATAATTATGTACATTTCAGCAGGAATCTTTAACAATGTGCTTGGAAATGTGCCATGTGATCTGCTCTCACATGTGTAGGTTTTAATTAGACCTCATGGTGTTATTTTGGTTTGGAAGTGGCGCCACACTTTACGGACTGAAACATAAGCTGTTTTGATTTCCGGTTTCCAGCGCTGGCCCAGTTTCATGCAACAGGACTCCATAAGTAGGGAACTGCTCAGCAGTAGTCACAAGCAATGTTGCTTAATACCGTCCAATAGTGTTTGTTCTAGCAAAAGTAGGAAACAACTGTATTTAGGTGTCTCCTGCAGTATACTATATATTTAAAGGATTTAAAGGTTTACACTGCTTAAGTACATAAAAGTGGCACACGTTACTATTACTCAACAGCGTACTGTTATTTAAGAAGTAATAATGAATTATCCGACCCTATTTCCAGGCACGGTGACAGGAATGAGACTGATTTCAGCCTCTCACTACTGTAACTGCAGGATGATGGACTGCTTCTCTATCTATAGCACACTGAAAGTAAAAATACACAGTACTGTGTATACATACACACACAAGGGTGAGTCAAAAAATATCTGCACTCCAGTTACACTAAAACTTCTGTTCCGTACTGCCCACCCAGTCATTACTGTGCAGGTTTGAACGTGTTACAGTTCAATTGTGACTGCAGTTAAAAACCGTGGCAGCCGTGGTTAGGGAACCGGTCTCGTGACCGATAGGTCGTGGGTTCGATCCCCGCCCAGGGCAAGACACGACTGAGGTGCCCTTGAGCAAGGCACCTAACTCTCCTAACTGCTCCCCCGGGTGCCATGGTTTAGGGCTGCCCCCCGCTCCGGGAAAGTGTGTTCCTTGCCCCCTAGTGTTCACTGGTGTGTGTGTTTCACTGCACGGATGGGTTAAATACGGAGGTCACATTCCTCTGTGTGCAAACACAGTAGGCAAATAGTTCACTTTCAAACGAAATTGTTTGTTGAAAAAATGGCTGCCCCACTTGTGCAAAAGAGGAGCAATCAACATTGCTCAGTACAGTGAGATGCTCGATGAAAAGCTGAAGGCTAAAATTCAAACAAATCACAGAGGACTGCTATCTAAGGGTGTTGTGTTGTTGCATGAATATAAACGTCCACACACTGCTGTCCATACTGTCAACACTCTTCAAACACTTTGTTTTGAGGCGTTAAAGCATCCTCCCTATAGTCTTGATCTTACCCCATCAGACTATCCCTGAAAGATGAAGATTGAAGTCTGATGTAGAGATGAAGGCAGAGGTGCATTCACAGTGCCTGACAGCTCAGCCAAAAACATTTCTTAATCAGGTAATATGAAAGCTTGTTGACAGAAGGACAAAGTGTACTAAAAACAGGGAGATTATGATGAAAAATAATGTATTTGTCTTTTCTGATAGTTGATTAAAGAAATTGTACAGCCAGAGTGAGGATCATTTTTGACTCACTCTTGTACATAGGTTTACGTTATGTGACTGAGGTGGCTTTATCATTCCAAAGTGAACAGTTTAAGTATACTTTATACTCAGGGTTGTTAGTGGGGTCTGTGATTTTAGTCTGTCAAAGGTGTTGTATTTATTTTGGGGTTTGTATAGTTGTTTTTGAATTTGTATTATCCAAATATTAATTGCTTGGTCTACTGGTAATGTATTAGGTCTAATGTGTATTATATGTGGGACGTTCAGGTTAATTTTATTAACGTTCACACGTATTTATTAAACTTATTGCAAATTAAGTGGAAAAAAATACTTCCATTATATATTAAAAATAACAAATAAAACAAATAAAATAAAAATATTTTATTTTATTTTATTTGTTAAATATTTTAAAAATAACAAAAAAAATATAATAATAACAATAATAATAATAATAATAAAAAGAAGAAGAAGAAGAAAATATGTACTGAAATGTTAAGAAACAACACTAATATATTTGTTAAAAGTCCAGCAGCTCGTGTGTATGGCTCTTTTCTTCTCTTTACACACTTTTTCCCCTGGTCATGATGGAAAAGCAGCAGAAAGCCGCTCTTGTTCCTCTGATTACGTGGAAAACGTGAATCACATCTCAGATCAGCCAACATTAACTCTGAGTCTACTTTATAACTTTACAAACAATATTATGAGAGAGACAGTAAGAAGTTAGATTACTGCTATAAGTGTAATGTGTAAGGTGTGTGTGTGTGTGTGTGTGTGTGTGTGTGTGTGTGTGTGTGTGTGTGTAATCAGTCCCCTCGGGCTACGGAAATTAACTCAAAGCCAGACAGATTTCATTAGTCATGAGTCCTTACAGAACTCATAACCTTTATATTATAACAGATTATTATATAATTCAAACTTTACTAATTATCTTAAAGTAATAATACTGAGCTCCATCTGAGTAGTATCTCAGTTTACACTTACACACACACACACACACACACACACACACACACACACACACACACTCAACAAGTTTATAAAGTGAGAATCTGAACACAGCCTTCGGAGAAGAGTTTAAAAGACTTACCGACAGTTGGACTGGACTTTAAATCCTATATAAAACAAGTATATCCGGTAACACGCAAGCTTTCTCCGTCGTCCTTCCTGTGAAAGTGGATTTCAGCAGGTTTTCCCGTCTGGAAGTCCGCGCTGCTCCTCCGCCTGCGCCATGTCGACAATGAATCGGGAAGGCGGTGACGTCACGGCCAGGCTTCATCCCGCCCCAGAACGAGGAGAAGTGAGTCACTTTTGAGTCGATTCTTTTTTCCCCACAAACAACACATTTAGTGAGGATGCGAAATGCGATTCAGTAAGTGATCACAGTTCATACAAGCAGAATCCAAGGAACAGCATATCTCTCTCTCTCTCTCTCTCTCTCTCTCTTTTCTTCTTTTCTTTTTTTGTTTCTTTTTTTTCTAATGTAAATATTTGTTGTTTTTTATATTTTTATATATTAATAAAATGCATTTAAAAGTCAAAAGTCTCTGTTTCCTTTCTCTCTCTGCTCTTTTTTATTATTATTATAATATTATAAAATATTATTAAACATATCACCAATCCAATATAGAGTCACAAATAAAAAAATGATCCTCACTCTGGCTGTAGAATTTGATTCATCAACTTTCAGAAATACCAAAATTTATAATGTTTCAACTTAATCTTCCTGCTTTTCAATACACTTTGTCTACCTGTCAACAAGCTTTCATATTCCCTCATTAAAAATGTTTTAGGCTGAGCTGCAAGCCACAAATGCACCTCTGTCTTCACCTCTTCATGATGACGTGAATCTTCGTCCTCTTAAGACTTCTTACAGGGGACCGAACAGCTGATAGGGCAAGATCAGGACTATAGGGAGGATGCTTTTGGAGACAGTATAGTTAGTGGTGTGCAGACATGAATGCAACAACACATTACCCTTGTATAGTGTTTCTCTGCATTTTGTTTGAATTTTAGGCTTTAGCTCTTTAGTGAGCATCTCACTGGAACAAGCATGGTTGATTGTTGAACCTTTTTCATTGCACACTGGTCTTTTTTCGTGCAAATAAAAAGTAGTGCAGACATTTTTGCACTGCAGTTAGAAATGAATTGATGTAATGAACTGACTGAGGAAACAGCGACCAGAAAGAGTTAATAAGACGTTAATAAGAGTTAATAAGATACAGTTTTAGTATAACTGAAGTGTGGATAATTTTTGACTCACCCCTGTGTGTGTGTGTGTGTGTGTGTGTATGTGTGTGTGTGTGTCTGTGTGTGTGTCTGTGTGTGTATATATATCTCATGTGTTACACACACTAGGCTGGTTCCTTAACAACAAGCCCACGGCTTCCCTGTTGTTATTGAGTCCTGTATTGTACAATAAAACAGTGCCATAAAAGACAATTCATATCAACAACCTTGGTAAAAGTTCAAAGAAGGATAATTTCTCTCCAAAAGCCTGGAAATTTAGAATTTATAATTGCAATTATAAAGTCTACTGCCTACATTTATAATTTAGTTTACTCCTGCAAAACTCGAGCACACTGTCTGACACCACAGTGAAAGAAGACAATAAAGAATTTAAACAGCTTTTTAAACTGAAATACTACTCGCATTTATACAGAAGTCTAAAAAGGCCTTGTGTTTACATCAGGTTCACCATCGATTTGTCCATTCATCTTGTGATCTTTGTCCAGTGATCTTGTGACCTTTGTCCTGTGATCATGTTTTCCAGATCATGATTATTTCCTGAAGCACAGCTTCAGGCTTCCTTGTTCAATCCTGAGCTCAGGTTAATGCACATGTGGAGTTTCTCATACTCTCTACATGTCCACCAGGTTTCCTCCATCCTCTCAAAATATGCCAGTTTATGAATGAGTGTCGTCTGTAAATGATGGATGTTCCTCTATGCCTACATTATTATAAATACTGATTACTATGATACTGATATGATAAATGCTGAGTTGTAAAATATGGTTATTTAAGACATTTTTATAAACATTGTAATTAACATTTTCAGGGAGAACCCTAAATTAGTTCATGGTCATTAAAATAACACAGAATTTGTGTTTGCATTTGTGTACTTGTGTAATCAGTCCCATTGGGCTGTGGAAATTAATAAAAGCAGGTAAAACTTGTTATAATTAATCTTTGTCATTTATCATATATTATATGATAACAGGTCATTTTATAATTCAAACAAACTTCATGGGTGTACTCCTGTCTTGCGGCCATTGTTTGTGGAATAGGCTCTACTGCAGCCTCAAATGGATAAAAATACTAGAGTTTAGAGGAACTGGAGGAACTAAAGTTTCAGGATTCAAAAACAAGATGGACAAATGGAAACATCTAAAGTAGACATGACTTGTCTTATTAACAAGAAATCCAAGACAGAAAACAGTAGCAATAACAAACCTTAGACTCAAAGTCACAGAATGCAGTCAGTAAGAATGAGACAGATGTAGGTACTAAAACATTATATCGGTTTTAAGAGAAAGCAGACAAGAAGTAACTTATGTGATGCGGTGAAGATGTATGTATGTATGTATTTATCTATAGCCTGAACAACCCAAAATGATTAGACCAATATTCATCACTCTTAGGACTTTTGTGTAACTTGTAAGAGATAGAAATGCCCTAGTGTTTTTAAATGACTGCATTAAATGATCACATTAAACATACACTAAAGTAGCAGAAAAACTGTTACTCCAGTCTATAATACTTGGTAGGCCTCCCACAGTACATGGTCTCCACAAGCTTGCTAAAATTGTCTGTAGGCAATGAACACCATACTGCAGAACGGTACACAATTCTGTTGTATACCAAGGTGTATGATTTCTGCGTTCCACAGCACAATGCATGGCATCCCAGATGTGTTCAATAATGTTGAGATCTGGTGACTTTGGTGGGAATGGCAAAACCCCAAACTTTGTGTGTGTGGTGTCCTGTTGAAAGAGACTAAACTCATCAGAATGAATACAAGATGAGCGGGTGTAACTCCTCAGAAAGAATGCACACATAGCGTTCACCTGTCAGAGACGTTTGAAGATGTGCCAGGGGTTCGACAGAATGCCAGTTAAACAAAGCTATACCATTAAGGAGCCTTAACAATGTTTTTACAGTCTGTCCAAGCTTTTCTGGTACTTCAGTGTATTTAATCATCTTAATGTTTGCATATATTAACATGCATGTAAAAAGAAAAAAAGGAATTAACAAGGAATTCTTGTTCATTCACAATGCTCTTATTTACAGATAAAAAGTCTTGATGTCACTGCAGTGTCTTATATTAAATGTTACCTGAATCATCCTAAATGCTGAAGCTTCATTGTGCAGTCTCATGTAGGCATCAGTGAGACATTGACTCAGTCAGACACATTCAACAATGCAATACTTTTACTCTATTAACTACACATTGTACATATGTTAGACAGCTGCCTTCACTGTAGTGTTTCCAGAACATTCAGTGTTCAACTTCAGTGTTAATTAATCTAAAAATTTACGTTTGGGTGTATCATAGAGAGCGGGAATCCTTTAGATGTGCCATGTGCCATAAATGCTATTCTACTCCTCCAGGCCGACGGGACATCCATTATTCTGCAGTCTCAGATTTAGATGAAGAGGAACCCTTAAGAGGGCGCTCTACCTTTACAGTATTGGGGTCACACGCCAACATCTCTCTTATCCACTCATCATCAAGTGCCCCCTCAATGAACTCCTCCAGACTGATGATGGCTGTAGAGGAAAACACAAGAAGAAAATGTCTTATGAAATCTTGAGAAATCCAAAATAGTATTATTGAAGACAACAAACATTGGACTTAAAGTTTATGTATTTTTCATTTTCTCTGGTACTGCAGTGTATAAAGCAGATATATACTGTTTAACCTTATGCAGTTATATCCTGAATTAAACTTTAACCTGTATAAGTTCAGTATATATTACAGCTATATGACACAGTTTGCAGAGAATCTTTAGAATGATCACATGTGAGAGCTGGACAGACAGCACTGCTGCATCGCTCTCCTCAGGTAAATATGAAGCAAGGGCTAAATCAGGGGTAATCATACACCTTCTGGGGTAAATGTAGGAAAACCCAAGAACTCATACAACAAATTAGACCAGCACATCAATGATGTCAAACATGTTCAACTCAAATTTTACTACGAAATAAATCTTGGACATTACTGAAGATGGCGTGTTAATAATAAAGATTATGATGCAGGATGTTTTTCCTTTGAGGATGCAAATGTACTTAAAACCTTACCATTGTTGTCTTTGTCCAGTTGTACGAATATCCTGTTGGTGCACTCCTCAGCAGTCAGTGGATTAGGTTTGGTTAAAGAGGCAGCAACGCTCATCTTATACACAGCCTGCCAACAATCAAGACATGCTCACAAAGTGTCTATTGCCCTTTAATGAAGTAGAGCAGTAAAGATGACCACCTTTACACAAATCCCTGTCACATCTTAAAATCATGCTAAGTTAGACCTAGGTCTAAGGTTTATGCACTATAATCAAAGCAAAAGTAGACCAAATCAGTATACTAATAAATTTCTATAGACACAATACTATACGAAAAACCCACCTGCATGATGTCAAGCATCTCTGATCGTGTTATGGCTCCATCCTTGTCCTTGTCATAAAGTTTAAATGACCAGCGAAGCTTCTCCACTGATGAACCTTCTAAAAGCATGCTAATGGCCATCACGTATTCTCGGAAATCAACAAATCCATCCTGTTAGATATGTTCATTTGTATCTTTGTGCATTGTTTACAGAGCTGTTGACAATCTAGATAGTGGTTTTGAATTAACTTGGTTTACTCCAAAAGCGCTCACCTAAAACACATACAGTACATGCTGCAACCTGAATGGCCTAGCCGTGGCCAAATGGTTAGGGAACCGGCCTCATAACCAGAAGGTCCCAGGTTCAGGCTAAGACACGACTGAGGTGCCCTTGAGCAAGTCACCTAATGCTCCCAACTGTTCCATGGGCGCTGTGGTTTGGGGCTGCCCCCGCTCCAGGCAAGTGTGTTCACTGCACTATAGCGTTTACTGGTGTGTGTGTTTCACTGCACGGATGGATTGAATGCGGAGGTCACATTCCTCTGTGTGCAAATTAGTTCACTTTCACTAAATGCAAGTGCAAAAAAAGAATTACAATACTATACTGATTGGCCAGACAGTGGTTAATATTTAAATAACGGCAGCTTTGACAACAGTGTCAGCTGCAATTAAATTCATAGGTTTATATAAAGGTGATGGTGGCTACCACACATAATCTAAGGCTATAAAACAATAAAAATGATTTTGTGGCCTTACAGCAAGAAGACCTGTGTTTAAGTCCCCAGATGGGCAGACAGGGTCTTTTCTATATAGAGATTCTATGTTGTTCCTGTGTCTGTGTGGGCTTCCAGTTAGGTGACTGTAGATTTGCCCCTAGGTGTGAGTGTGCTGGTGACTTGTCCAGGGAGTTTCCTAGCCTTCCTCCTATAGTGAAAGTGAAAATGAACTATTTGCCTACAATGCTTGTACACAGAGAAGTGTGACCCATCCATGCAGTGAAACAAACACACCAAAAAACACTAGGGGTAGTGAACATGCTTGCCCAGAGCGGGGGCGCAGCCCCAAACCAAGGTAGCTAGGGAGCAAATTGGGGGGCGGGGTAGGTGACATCTCAGTTGTGTCTTGCCCTATGCAGGGATCAAACCTGGGACATTCCATTCACAAGACTAGTTCCATAACCACAAGTCTATGGCTACCCGCAAAAGTTCACCTCACCCAACTTGGGGCTCAAACTCATGACCCTGATATTAAAGGCTCATGCTCTACCAACTGAGCTACCCTGGCTCAAAAGTAAAAGGGGAGAAAGCAAATGCAGTCCCCCAGCATCAGAAATTATGCATTTGGGGAATTCACAAAGTTCAGCACACCCTGAGTGCAATGGCTAAAATTTACTTTGGGCAAACCACCTTCTTGATCATGGCATTGCCCCTGCCAGGTAAGTATAGTCTCTAGCACCTGCCTCTGACCCAGTGGAAAAATAAAAATAAAGATAAGCAATTACCTTCAAGACAGAGAAAAAGAGTAACGGACACAGGAAGAAGCGTTTAGAGTTGGAACTAACTGTCTCAGATTTGTACAACTACATTAAAAGTAACTGAAATACAATATGATATTGGCAAATTCTTGTGGTCTAAGATTAAGTAAGCATTTCGGCACATGCTGTTATGAGTATATATCACATTTCTATATGATAACAGTAACTATGCTTCACTTCAGGCCACATCACACCACCCTGTTGTTGATTATTTTCCTATACCAGCACAACCTGCTGTGATTTATTCCTTATTTTAAAAAGTCATTAAATTTTTTTTTTGTAGGCATATTTATTTTTTCATACCCCGTTGTTGTCTAGTGTACGGAAGATCTGCTCAGCGTATTCTGCAGACTCCAGTCCCACAGTTCCATCACAGAAGTGGCGTCTGAACTCATGCAGAGTGATCAGGCCGCTCGGACACTCGTTTAAGAACTTCCTGTCAGACAAAAAAAAATAAATAAAAAAAAAATAAAATCTGCCCGTTCATGGCTGTATTATATTTTGCTCAGAATATTAAATTCAAACCTAATTTCTAATGTTACAGTTTTAGCTAGTTAATTTACTTACTTAGTTAATGGAGAGATGCGAGAACAAGAGTTTAGAGCTGTTATAAATAAAAAACAGGAACTAAACTAATAACATTAAACATAACTACAACTAATAAAGCACAAGGTGATGTTGGCAAAGCATTTTGGCACAAGCTGTTACAGGAAATGTATTATATGGCCAAGCATTTGAGGACATTAGACCATCATATGTGCTTTTCAAACATCACATTTTGGGTGTATTTCTCACTTTGCCCATTAATTTTGACACAAGCTGTTAGAGGAAAATAATCCGTTTCCATTTGGTAACAGTGACTGTGCTTCACTTCTGGTCACATCATACTACCCCATTGTTGATTAGTTTTCTTATAGTTACGACTCCATATGAACTATTACCTGACATTTTTGTGCTAGAGAGCAGCTTCAAAAACTGACCCTATGTTTTCTTATAAAGCTACAATGTTATTTAGCGGTGTAATAGTCAAATATAACAAAAAAAACCATTATGAATACTTAAGCACACTTGTGTGTGCTTTTTTTTTTTTGTCACACAATGACAAAAACATAAAAATTACTTGTGAAAACCTCATAAACCCTCAGCCTTACCTGAACCATTCATAAAGTTCTGTGACGTAGGTGCCGCCACTTCTGGAAGGTAAAGTCGCAGCCTGTCCCATCCTCATCTGTGTTGCACTGTCAGCTACCTCTGGCACTTTTATATACCATAGCCCAGCTTACCTCTGCTAGGCTTAATCACTCTTACCATGAAATTAGGCAAAAGTAATCTCTTAGCAGGGGGGACCAGCAGGTCAGTGAGCCTCAAATGTAATTAGCTTGAGAGCATTTATATTTGAGTGCATGTATACAGTGCTTGGGGTGGAGGGTGTTAAAGTAGTGATAATTAACAAAACATCTTTCCATATCTCCATCAGGATGAATAAATAAATGTTAAGGAGTAAATATGTAAAATGGACCTGTTATCCTGGGTATAAGTCTGATATACAGTATGCTGTTGCCCAACACTGGGATACTCAGGTCTCAGTTTGTATCTCTGCATGTCTAGCAGACATGGCTGGCCACCACCTCAAGCCCAACCCTAACAAAATAGAACTGATCTACATCTCCAGTTACCAGGAGTACATGGTTGTCATCATGATCTTTCTCTGATCACTTCAGCTACAGAGGTACGTGGTCTTGGACCTGTTGTTGACAACCAGTTCCCCTTTTGTTCATGTTGCTAACTTGGCTCGGTCATGCAGATTTCTCCTTCACAACATTCAGAGAATTTGACCATTTCTTTTGAGGGAAAGCTGCCCAGGTACTAGTCCAGTGTGTCTTGTCATCTCAAGACTAGACTACTGCAACTCTCTCCTGGCTGGTCTTTTCATGTGTGCCATCAGGTCCCTGAAACGAGTCCAGAATGCAGCAGCTTGACTTGTTTTCAACTTCTCCAACATCATCTGATGGCAAAGGCAACACTTGGAGCCCTTCGTACTACAAGTACGGTTCGACTGACCCGTCATCATCCAATACGCAAGGGATGGAAACATCCAGACTCCTCTCCGTCCTGGTACCAAGGTGCTGGAATGAACGTCCCCTAGATGTCCATACATGATACAACATGGCTCATTTGTAGTAGTATTCCAGCTTCAAGCTCTATCTGCCTGCACTAGCTTCAGATACTTCAAATAATTGACTACGCACTTTTGTAAGTCTCTCTGGATAAGAGTGTCTGCCAAATGCTGTAAACGTATTCACAGCTGTAAACTTATATCTGAATAATAATAATAATTATAGATTGGTGTCGCATGCAAATGCCAGTAATTGCTAGAAGTGAGAGTAAACAGATAAAAATAGTAAAATGTTGATTAATCTGACCTAGTATATGGTTCACATCATAGCTTACATCACTGTTTTCACAATGTCCAATTAATTATCCCTCTCCAACGTTTACTCATTATCCAAGCGTCTTACCCTTCTACTGGGGGGAAAAAAATACAGGGAAATGCCCAAGACAGGTTGCTAGTTCATCACAGGGTACACACACCTAGGGACAACTTAGTATCTCCAATTCACCTGATTACATGTCTTTGGACTGTGGGAAGAAACCCCCAGAGACTCCAAACAACACAGACCCCACCTAGGAACCTGAACCCAGGGCTTTCTGCGAGTTGCTAATTTTGCCTCAGAGCTCCAGGATCCCCAGTTCAATCCAGAACATCGGCAACTGTCCAGGTGCATTACAAGATTTCCTCTGGGTTCTGCAGTTTCCTTTGAAAGTGCACAACCACACTGGAATATGGATTAACTATACACTTATTGTCCTAGGGCAGACATTCCATTCAGACTGCCATCTTGTGTTGCCAGGATAAAGCAGGTGCATTTGAAACGTGGCTATACATAAAATAAAGGAGTTCCATGTGAAAGATAATTCAAATGTAAATGAAACTAATATTTATTAAAAGTCATTTTGTACAGGGCAGCCTATATAGAGACAGCTTTTGTCCTGAACCAGGCCTGTTCAAAGCAGCAGCCATGGCACTGAATAATCAAGTGTCTTATAAAACACAGGAAGATGACGACAATGTGTTGAATGTGGTCTGGATGAAAGCCTCTTCTTTTTTTCTCCCAAAGGCTTACACAGAGTGATGCATGTCCCATGTCCAACCACATTCCTCTCACAAGCAGTTCATTGAAGGAGGAATTGGGCGAACTACACGCGTCCCCGATGGAACAGTCATCTAACAATCACTAATCAGTCACTAATCACCTCTCCAAGACATAAGCAAGGGAAAAACTTCAGAATGACAAATTTTCACAAGTCCATGACACAAGGCAAAACATTACCTTTATCAAATACTAACAAAATTGCAGTACAAAAAAAAAGAAAAATGTACAATTACACAGAAAAGGCCAGCATGCATGAATATCACTAGGAGACCAACAACATATATCTAAGCATATTTCTATGCAGACTATTTCAATATAACTGAAATTACGACTGAAGGGTATAATGGCTGTTGTTCTAAACTAAGTACAGCACAAATTTTTTGCTTAGTGCCAGTGCATAAAGCACATATTCACACCGAAAGACAGTGACCCTACGCTAGGGGGTGAATGCATACAGTACATAGATACTAAAAAATAAAAACAGCAACTCAAAGACATTTTTTTGCCGTTTATGTATGGCACATCTGTCACAGCTAAATGCTTGTTCGTATGAGTCGAGAAAACAGCTGTCCTGTGCATAAGGCCCTGACTGACCAAACCACAGCAAGCCTCCATGGTTCCAATTAAGATCACAGATTTAAAGTCTATGTGTCTATGTGTTAAAAAGTCAGGCATGATGGGGGATAAGCAGTCATATTTGTTCTGCTGGACGACTCAGTAGGAGAATCTACACAGGCCATGTAACCTGACAGTGGAAATAGAACTGAACCTTCAAGTACTAGTCAAAGTGGTGCAGGTAATTATTCAGTATCTGAATACATGAAAGATATTTTTTGTACAATCTGTCTAAAAACACTGATAAAGCAGTTACAGAAACAGGTTTAGTGTAGTAATAATACAGCACAGGCAAAGCCCTGCGTTATCTTGTCATATTACACAGCTTTGGTATGTCAGTACACAGAATTAAACAGATGCCATTAAATAAGGCCATTATACTCTTATATTTTATATATTTTATCTAAACAGACGTTTTAAACATGTCTACTTTTAATAGATTTTTTTCCCCTCTACATCGTTTCTATTAAAAGCAAACTTAACAGGCGTAACAGCCAACCAATACCAATATTTAGCTTGTCACATCAGTTATAGCTTAATCTGCACAAGATTCACATTAAAGTGTCTAGAAATTCAGAGTGTCCATAAGGGAGCAGTGTCTGAAAACTTGGAGGGTTGTAGAAATTGTGCCACTCGAGGTTTATAATGTGCTCCACTGTGCTTTTATCCTGGAAAGTTTTTTTTCTACAATAAAAGATTCCTATTAGTGATTTTTCAATACACAAACAAGAGTTAGCAAATCTATGGATCATAAAAAAAAAATCTGTACACTATTCTGTTGTGCCAGCAGAAACATGTTATATGATCAATATTTAAAAAGTTACAAGATGGGTGGAAAAAAAAAACCTGCCCAGCCAGTTGCTCCCTGAGTGTTCTGGATTCATTTGGATTAGTATCTCCATCTTTTCAACACTTTATGGTGAACTATAGGTTATCAGAGACTGCTGACTGTAAAAGGATGTAGTATATGGATGTTACATAATCAAAGCATCATTGAGAACTGTGGAATTGGTTCAAGGTTGAATCAAGGTCAAATGAAACATAATCACAGTTTTTGACCAAAGTGTGTTCAGCCTTACATGCCAATTCCTCAGAAGCCATGAACCACGAGCTGTGAAAAAAAAATGCTAGAACGCTATGTCATTATTTTAAAATCGCTACCTTGTTATTTCAAATTAACAACAAAAACAACATATCTTATTATTTTGTCTCCTACACCTCTGACAGAAAGAGCATTCAACTAGCTAAGTATTTTACCATACTTGAACACAATTATCAAATTATTATCTGTGCATGTCAGCTGAATTTCACTAAAGCAATATGTGGCTTACTAACTCCACAAAGTATTACATGTTGATGTTCAATAACTTAATCTTTGTAATGTGTGTGAGGTCTAAACAAGGAGATGTCAAAATAAAAAAATAATATGCAAAAAAAAAAAAAAAACAACACCAAAGGCATAAGAAAGAGTCAAAATAACACCTTGAACTTAATGATAGAGAGTTTTGTTGCTGTTATTATGATTATAATATTTAAAATATATTATATTTAAAATATTACAATATTTAAAATAATTAAATAATGCATAATGATTTCTATTCATATTTATATAAAATATAAACTATTATTAGACATTGTGCCAAAATAGCAATCATATCTTGGAATAATAATGATTTATTCTGTTGAAATAATAAAGCAATATCACATGACTAAAAGTGAAGTACTGAATATCAGCACAACTGTGATTCAGTTAGTCAGTCATTCTCTTATCTGTTTTGTCCAACCCGGAATCACTGGGCACAAGGCAGGAATACTTCTCGGACAGGGCACCAATCCACTGCAGGGTACCACACTGACCAATTCGCTTACACACATACATCTAGTGCAATTCAGCACATTCAATTTTCCTACCATGTGTGTTTTCAGGAGGTGGGAGGAAACCGGAACATCCGGGAGATAGGGGGAAAACACACCAAACTCCTCACAGACAGAGACCAGGGCGAGGATTGATCCTAAATCTGTGGAGCTCACGTAGCGCACACACTTTCTGCGACACCACGCTGCTGCCCCAACTGTGATTCGGCCACAGGAAATTTTTGTGTCGCCAACACAGACAAGAGTGACAAGAACAGCAAACTGTACCGGTAGTGTTATACTGAATATCAGCACTCTTGGAATGCCAAATTAGCAGACCAGAACTAACTTGTGTATAAGAGTCTTAGATTAATGTTATTGATAAATTATGGGTTGTTAAACATGACATCAACATAAAGGGGAATATGCTAAAACCACGAAATAAGAGATATTACTTCAAATGCAATATTATGTCAAAATAATGACATGGCAGTTCAATATTTTTTTACAACTTGCATTTCAGGGCTTCTGTATGATTTAGGTTTTTTCATAACATTCTGTCTGAGACATCGACATGAGCCTGCCTCTTCACCTTTATAATACTTGGGTTCAAAATATCACTTAGAGAATACTAAATATTATGTTTCCTTCCTTTAAGGAAATTTTTACTGTTTTCTCCTAAAAACAACCAAGCTTAAAAAAAAATTATGGCTTGACAAGGACTTCTCTGAGCAGAAGAATACACAGGCAGTTCTTGTCCTCACAGCTGAAGACCAATAAAAAAATCTGGTAATTGCCTAAGGTACACAGTTCCTTTACCTGCAGACTCTTCTGTTCTTCATTCATCTGGAAGATATACACAAGAAACGAGAAGAAAATATAACCCGAGACATTGCCAGTGTCTTTTACGGCTCTCTGTATATCTTTCTCCTGTACTGAAGGATGATTGGTGGACTCATGGAGCAATTAAAAACAACCCTAGCCAATTAAAAAAAAAACTGTTAGAAGACACAGTGTGGATGATCTTGGGCCCAGTGATACATGGTTTTGTTTTTAAAATAAACATCCACAAAGGAATAAAGTCTTTGCAAAAAAACAAAATAAAATAAATCATCATTAAACTCCAGGAAAGACGTCGCAGCCATTAGGGTTAGAGAGACCAGCGCATCTCATCAAAGTTCACGCCCTCTCCCAGGTTGGCGTCAGTTTCCAGCAGACTCATTATGACTGCCATGGCAGCCTCGTCACTGCTTAGACTCCCTAGCCCTGGAACCCCTTCCAGATCCAACTGAGATGGTCCCTCTGCTGCAGGGAAAAAGGAAGACAATGGTGTTACTGTTAGGACCTTAGTGGAGAGTGATTGGACAGTGCCACTAAGACTCATGGAGTATTCACCCATTGAACACATTTTGTATTGAGAAATTGACACAAGTGAGATACTTTTATGCTCTCATTCATTATCTTATCCTAGTACTGGGTTGTAGGGGATGCTGTAGTTTCTTACAGCACTCATTGGGATGTGGAGCCACTGCTTTAAAAGTGCATCCAGACAATTCTGCTTTAAAGTAATAAAGAGGTGTAACAGTTACCCATGACGTTTTCATTTCCAGTAAAGGGTCCAGTACGCGATTCATCCTCTGAGCTTGACTTGCTGGGCATGTGCGTATCTGTCACTTCCCCGTTTGGCACCTACGCAACACACACACACACACACACACACACACACACACACACACTTAACAATGCAGCTATTTAATGCTATGCCTAACCCTAACCCTGCTAATACAATTTACACAAAAACGCAAGGTCAGACAGCTCTGACTTATCAAGGCATGGGCTCCACAAAACCTGTAAACATGTGCTGTGGTATCTATGGCACAAAGAAGTGTAGCCTTCAGTTTCCACCCACACCAGGGAGACTTGAGCATCCATGAACCTGTTACTGGTTGTCCTTCCTCAGACCACTTTTGGTAGTTTTGTCACTGTTAAATTTGCTCACATTTGTGCATTTTTCATGCTTCAAACACATGAGATTTCAGAACTTGCTGCCTAATATATTCCCACCTTGACAGATGCCACTGAAATAATAATCAATGTTATTCACTTTTCGTGCCAGTGGCGTTTATGTTATGATCTGATCGATGTAATCCTTCACAAACACACACACACACACACACACACACACAGTTCGAGTGACTCACATTGCTGCTGGCTTGAGCCAGAACCAGTGGAGATTTGTCCTGCAGCA
>JAOVVF010000036.1:25344585-25364663 GCA_028565595.1 Duopalatinus emarginatus | reverse complement strand
ACACACACACACACAGTTCGAGTGACTCACATTGCTGCTGGCTTGAGCCAGAACCAGTGGAGATTTGTCCTGCAGCAGACTGAAGGGGCTGGCATTGCCACTGGATGGGGAAGAATTCATCCTGTGAAGATCCACAGGATTCAATATTTTAGCACTTTCATTGACTTTCAAGAGACAGTTGCTAGATTTCAGTGGGAGAATTCTTACCTATTAAAATCGAGTAGCTCATTAGCTATTTGTGTTCCAATGCTTCCAGCATAAATCATGGTGCCTGAAGCATTTGAGATGCCTGGGATGATGGGGAGGGATTTCTTCGCATCCTCTGATAAGGAAAATACGATACAAAAGGAATTTACTCCAAAAACATATATCTTTTACTACTCACTTATTTATGACTTATGATCTACTTTGACTAAATCACACCCATGACTTGCTGTCATGTGATACACAACCTCAATTTTTGTATTTTTTATCGCAGGTTTGCGAATAAGTAAAGCAAAGAAATGACAAACTCATTTTCAAAAATATTTGTTTATTATTGTCCATTTCTTGCTAGAAAAAAATGGTTCCTGTTGCTAGGCAACAGTATTGGGTTGTTGTTTTTTTTGGTAAATAAAATAAATGCCTGTAAGGCTGCAGATAGTCTAGTACAAAAAAAAAAGTTTTTTTTTAATTTATTTTTAATCGACTCCTCAGCTATCATGTTTGGGAGAAAATTTCCAACTGAGACGATCACTTTACTTACAAATTAAACATATAGATGTTGTTCCAACCTTCTGTGGATAAAGTATTTTACAGTCCAAGCCTTCAGAGGGAAATTTCTCCAACACACAGATGAACTTGTATTGTGTATGTCCGCCATCTAGCGGCAAGAATGATTAAATGTATAAAAATAGTACCAAGGTCTAGATCCTGGACCTAGACATCTGCTAAATGTCATTTCAACAAAATGTTATACTGAAGGTTACAAGCTACTCTTTTAATAACAATAGGAGGGAGAAAAAAAAGAACTATAATAATATAGTGTCCAATAATGTGTTTTGTATTATCTTTTAGAATTAAACTTTGTATTAATTTAATAATTGTTAATTTCACTGAAACAGTTTGGAGTAACATAACTGTACATGCTTGGTAATAAAACATATATGCCTATAACCAGCTTTAATCAATCAGATTAAATGATCAGAGCAAGGAGTATAATGATCACATGATCTAAAAAGAAATGACTCAAGGCAACAATCATTATTCAATTAAAATTAAAAAAATTGTATTATTATCATCATCATCATGTACAGGCAACCGGTGTGTAAAATTCATTTAAGTTTTTTAACTGATGTTAAAGTCCTTCTCTACGTCCTAACCATTTACTAATGGTAGATTTACCCCGGATTGTAAACAAAGTTGGTCACATATCAGTCAGAGATATAATTATTATTGGTAAATCGTCTCAAAATTTGTATTATACAAGCTGTATCAAGAAAGATTATTAAGAGAGACTTTGCCAAGGCCCCAGGTCACTTTTTACACCATGGATACTATTATTAATTGCCAAATATATAATTGTTGCCTTGTATCGTATTGCATTATGTGAAAGCGTGAGGTTTACACCCCTAGTCAAATGTAATTGTATGGATTTTATGTAACATTCGGTTCTGGATTATATTAACAAACCACATAATCAAGGTTACGTATATTCTTCATGACAATATTAAAAGGAGTTTAGAAAATTGACAGAATTATACTTAATAACATCAGACTTTACAAGAGCTCAAAAAAAAAAAAGTAAGGCCCTCACCTTCCGATGCTTTGGAATCCATCAGCTGTTCGGACTTGTCCCCTGATCCACCAGAATTGCTCTTTTCACTGTGTCGGGCAACACAAGGGTATCATAAAATGTTTCCAACATGCATCTTCATCTATATAGACTTTAAAAAAAAAAGTATTTTTTTTTACATAAATATGGAGGAAACATCTGTACTCACGATATGACCGTGTTCGTTGACACTATATACTCTACTTCTTTGGTCCAGGGATTTATAAAACTAAACCACTGACTTCGCAAGGTAACGAAAGTGCCATATTTCGTTTTGAACTTGTAGCAGTTCGTCTCAATCTTCTCTTTACTTCTCAACACTAAAAAATGAGGGGGAAAAAAAAATCTAATGACTATGATGACTAATACTACTGAAACACTGAAAGAACAAGTACCCACAGTCATATGATCTACGATATCAGGTATATGACAACAGGTTTAGAAGAATTTCCCACTAGGAATTGGAAAAAACAGCTACATGCCAGTTTAACATTATGTAAAGACTATTAACCTAATTAGAGATTGGTTTAGCTTTTACTTATTATTTGACACAGTGTTTCTGTCCTTTGTGATGGCGACACCACCACAGTCTCCTCAGCACTGCATTGATGTCACCTTTTCGGTGTCTGTCGGCTAAATGAGGCAAATCGTCTTGATGAAAGTATTCATAGCAGGATGTGCCTAGCAGCTCTTGTGGTAGATATCCAAGTACGGTGGTGGCTCTGCAAACATGATAAACAACTAAGCATCATTAACTCTGACAGATTTGGTCCTCAGGACAATTTAAATCTGGCAGTATATTAAAAAAAAACAAAACATCTATTCGACAGAAAATCCAAATTTCAGTACATCTGCAATGGCCATTAAAGCTCTACACAACCCTGATGAATTGTTTTGAAAACATGATAAATTATGTCAGTATTTCAACCAACAAAGTACAAGTGAAAAATATGTAGAAACATTTGGGGTGGATGTGAGAAAGACTACAATAACCTAGTTGAGTCTATCAGCATCTTGACTTGGCGATTTAATTGTACTTATTCTCCAGAGCTAATAAATTGCAAGAAGGGTATCCTGTGCACAGTTTTCTTGAGGTCAGATCTTTAAATCGATCTTCAAGCAGTGAAACAGTGGTCCCTAAACAGTGATCATCTTTTAGTCAATTCTTCAGTCACCTGGATTTGTGTTTCTGGTCATTGTCATGCTGAAAGTTGTAAATCTCCAGCCATCTCACAGAAGCCTGCAGGCACAAACTGTTATTTGATGCTATCCATGACTCCTACGTAGACTAAAGACTAAAACCTCTGTCCTAGATAAAGAGATGCAGCCCCCATAGCAGGATACTACCACCACCAGGCTTTACCATGGGTATGGAACTCATAAGCAGTCATGTTTTGCACCAAACAAAACTTTCTACTCTGGTTTCATGAGTTCATAACATTTCACCATACAGTTAGGGTGATTTAGGTGGGTTTGGATGTCTTTTTCATAAAAAAAGTGCTTCTATCTGGTCACCCTTGCCCATAGCCCAGAGAGGTGAAAAACACGAGATTTTTGTACCATGCAGAAAGTTATCATTACTTGCCAGTAACTCTTTTACTGTTGCTATAGGATCTTTGTGCAGGCTCCCCAATATGTTTTCTCCATTTATTGATGATGCTCTTCAGTATCCCATGGACATCTAATATTTTCAAAACTTTTGCACCCCTGATCAGTGAGATCCTGTACATGTTTTGCAAGCTCTTTGCAGACCATCACATCAGCTTTGCAGTGTCCCCTAAAATTTGTGTGCGATTTTCAATTTACATGGTCATTATATCATGATTTATCTTGGTTTCATTTTTTTATACCACTAAAACCAGCAAATGTAACAGGGATGTGTAGACTTACCACTGCCCATAGCAAAAAGTGAAAATTGTATATTTTTTAACATGTTGTGGTAATTTTGGCAGTCACATCAATACAGCTAACTTTAACTAATATATAAGGACAAGAACAATCACAGCATCCTTAAAATTATATACCGTTGATCCACAAACGTGAATTTGCCATCCATGGCACAGCGAGTGATGAACTCTGTGGGCTTGACCTTGACCTCTCCATTGGCCTGGGTGATGGTATGAGGATGCACACGGCCCACGGCTACAAGGCAGCTGAAGTGTGAGCTCTCTTTATCAGACTCGGCCTCACCCTCTGCTCCGAGCTGACTGGTGGGCCAAGTGCGCATATAGCCGGTGCAGTGCACTGTGCAGTAACGCTGCGATTCTGGAACAGAGAAACACAAGACTTGGGATCAACTGCATGCGGTGCTAAATTTCCTGATCATCACAATTTAAAAAAAAAATCTCATTCAACTATGGGCAGAATTAATGGACAAGGAGATGGGGGCAAGGGATTTTGTTCAGATTTGGCATCGTGTCTATTATGTCTCTCTAGTTTTCCCAGCACATCTCTATGGACAGTAGCTATATATTTAATAGGAAAATTCCATGACAAAATCCACAGTCTATAGACATCGTATTGTGCACATTACTAAAATTAGACACCCAGAATCTTTGCCCGAATATCAAGTGTTTTTCCTGTTCAGTAATCTCCTGGAATAATAAAGATATATTGTCATGCATATATGGTCAGTCATACATAAGAGAATACTGTACAAAACATATATACAAAAAACTGGCATGATTCCATTGAATTAAGTACAAAAAAAACCTCTTTTAGCATACACTAGATTGCACATGGATTTTTTTTTTGTCTTGTCTTTTTTTATTTCAGCATTAACATATTGCGACATTTCATTCAACTCAAATCCAGTACAGCTACATCAGCTGTCAAACTACACCCATGGCTTTGGCATAAGCCCACAGTTTTCCTGTGCCTAGGGGTGTGATAATGTACTGGTATTTCGAGATGCTATGATAAGCAAAATTGAAACAGTCCTCTTTGACATCCTGTGAAACCTGTATTGATAACATCACCAAAATATTATTCCAGTACACCGGGATTGCACATGAACTTTGTAACACATTCCACTCTGATGTGAATTACACATAGTTCTGATTTAACAGGTACGAGATACAATTTAAAATCTTTAACCAGGATTTATTATTTGTTGCTCATTAAACCTTGCAAAAACCTTGCAACAAAACTAGAGCTTTGGGTGTCTCTTTTGAACCCTATTGCTGATCCAATAACCATAAGACAAGGGGTTAATCTAGAGTTTATTCATGGTTCAGACTTTAACAAAAGATGCATGTTGTGCAAACAGTGAGGAAATACTTCTGTGTGTGTTTTTCTATTAGAAGTATAAAATGAAGCTGCCGTGGCAAATATAAAATTACAGATGTTTGAAATGAAATAAGTATTTCTCCTGAAGATAAAAACACCATAAGGGTATTTTTAATCAAACATGCAAATCCTGACTCTCCAACTGAAATCAAAAGATGAGCAAATAGGTACTTGAAACACTAAGAGAAAGCTTTCATAGAGGTTTTTTTTTTCAAACTGATACATGGTGTGTTTTGCTTCCTCTCTCTGAATTTTTGGCTTCTCCATCCTGGGTATTTATCTAATTAGGAGTGTTTATAGTCTTATCACACTGTTACTGCTCTGTCAATCAACAAGTGTAGGCTTTTTATTAGTACCTTAAATCATAAAGACTACAGAAGGGTTTTCTTACAAAGCCCCACAGTTATGGAATAACTCTAAATAGTGTTCAGGTAACAAGACACAGTCTCAGTGTTTAAGTCTAGGCTAAAAACCTGCTTGTTTAATCAGGCATTTTGTTAATAGTTTTTGTAGTTACGGGGTAGAGCAGACAGGCTCTCAGGCTTAGAGTTTTCTGGTAAACTGGGATGTTTAGTGGTTGCGGCTGAGGTTGAGCCCACACTGACCATCACCCGGTCTGACCCACCTGGTGGTTCTGATAGAAACCTGCTTACCCACCCTAGGTTAAATACAGCAAGTAGAGACTGTGCTGGTTCTGCTAGAAGTGATAGAAATTTGGCACGTTTGTATTTGTATTTGTGTGAATTCTGATTATTTAAAGTGTTCTTCAGGTTCCTGCTGAGTCAGAGTCCTCTCAAGGTTTCTACCTGTAATTTGAAGAGAGAGAGCGAGAGAGAGAGAATAGGTGGCAGCGATGCAGAGAGTTGACTCTTGGTGTGAGCAAAGATCCTGGAAAGATTTGTGCTTAGGCGCTTTGCCCGAGTGATCTCAAAGCAATTGAGAGCAGCCAGAGGACTCGTTCACGTCTGTGCCAGTGTTTTTGCCAGCTTTGACTTTTTTTTTGTAATTGCGAGACAGACTGGCTGAATGGTTTAAGAGCGATGTGTATGTGGCACTGCTTTGTGCTACTTACCTTTCTTTTTTGATGAGCTGGCCTGGAAGTCCTTTTCTTCTTTAACAGCAACTTTGTTGCACTTCATTCGGCAGAAAAAAGAGCGGCGAGCTCCTGAACAGAGTCGGGTGGCTCCTACAGGTAGATCAGCTTGCACCTGGAGTCCCGCTACACACACATAAGCATGGGTGAAAGTGTATTCACGAAAAGGTACAATTGAAACAGTATACTTATATAAATGTACTTTAAAGAAGATTTGCTAATCATTTTAAAGTGTTTACTTTTGGCATCTATAAGGCGTTCCCGTGGGTAGAGCTCAGAGGCTGAGAGCTGCTCCTTTACTTTTCCTATGTCTTTTGGATGAACATAGTCAAACAAGCTCTGACCAATCAGCTCTGGCTAGGAAGCAACACAGTAAAAGAGCTATAAATGTGTGATTATGTTCTCCAATTCATAAACAATACAACACATATTTTATTTGGTTACTATAAAACTTTATTGATAATAAATACACTAACCCGAGTGTAGTTAAGAATTTTTGAAACAGATTCTGAAACGAAAACTATCTTTCCCCGGTCACATCCGACCACAAACAGGAATCCATCCGCAGCCTAGGAAACACAAAGATAAAGGTCAGTGGAATAAAGAACATATCAAGAACAGCTGGACTACAGGGGACATCTAGTACACTAAAACATCTATCTGTAATATAAAACAGTTTTTAGGTTCTCAACCTTGTGGTCATGATCCCTCATGGGTTCACCTGACATGAAAAGTAAATGAGGATTCAGGAGGTTTTAGCATTACTATTATTTACTTCTACATACATAAATCTAGCTTACTGAATGTTTTAAAATAATGTTCTTACCCAATTGTACTTCCCACTTACCAGCCATCTTTTACTAACATACATGTATCAACCTGGTAGAGTGAAGGTTGACACAGGCTTCCTCTGAGACATGTGAAGCCAGCCATCCACCTCTTTCAGATTACTTGTGTCTCAGCATAAGACACTCAGAGGGAAGCGTCCCTACACGCTTTCTCATACATGATACAGATGTCCATGATGGCTAGTGTCATACTGACTGACAAGAGAGAGGAACTATGCCATCTCACCAGACCAAACAGCATGGTTGATTCTGCTACCTTATCTCCTGATCATGGATGGCTGTGTCATTGAGATTGGTATCTGGCCCAAAAAAGGACCCTAAACGGCTCTAAACTGTAGTGCATTAAAACATTTAGGCATCACACTGGTCCCAGTGCAGTGCATGTTATTGAATTACCCTGAGAACAAGGTGCTTGAGTTCATCATCAGGAAGAAATGAAGGCTTATAGTTGGCTTCAGCAAAGGAGCTGGTTGTACCTGGCAAAAGATGAAAAAACTACAGTCAGGAAATGATGTTAGGCGGTGTGGGAAGAAAAGTAAGGCTTACAGAAAAAAGACGTACCTTTGAGGGACTTAAGGTGTTGCACAGCCATGCGCAGCACAGTGAGTTTGTCGAGCTTGCGCGACATAGGGTTACACGTGGGAATCATGGCAGACAGCTCGTCGATCAGGTTATTCATCTTGTCTCGCCGCCTTTTCTCAATTTGGCTATGAGGTTCCCTATGGACAGATTGCTTAGTTATTATCAGAATGTCTTCCAAATGTGATTCAGACATAATCAGACTTAATTCTCATGTGATATTAAGCTCACACAAGACCACAAGTCACACTTACTCAAGACTTAAGTCTGTAGGTGCAACCAACACTGGGCACCAAATAATATTAAGATGCATAAATTAGTAACTATGTTTGAGCATCAATAAATTGCAGAAAACAATGAATACATCAGTACTTGTAATTAATTTTCTCATCGAATTTCTCATACTTTTCTTCATCTGATGGTTAGACTTTATCTGTCTCTTTGTTGTGTGAAAAAAAAAATCAATAGTCCCAGTAACAGACAGAAATTCTGACTAGTCAACAGACACATTGCTCAAAAAATAAGCCATATGTAAACAGATTAGTTTAAAAAAAGGATTTATCTAAAAATACACTGATCACTTGCCTGGAATTATAATCACAAAGTATGATATCAGAATTAACATAGCAACATTCATAAAAATGCTATAAAAAAAAACTCCATTACCATAGACCTACAGTATAGAACCAGACAAAGACAAAACCTCGGTCAGGCACCACTGTTCAGATACACTGTGCCTTTCAGATTTTGTTCAAAATCCTCAATGATTGCCAGAAACCTGTACTACAAACACCAAGCAAGAGCAATCCATTGACTTATTAATGTTATGAAAGTAAATGCTCCATTATATTATATTTATGTATTATATGATTATATCATATGTACTTATTGCTTAAATTCACTAAATATAACAAGGTTTAGAGAAAAAAAAAAACCCCACACACACAGGTAGTCACTAGTTAGGTAATGGTAGGTAAAACAGACAAAAATTCATAGAAAAAGCCTTGATTGTTGCTGCAGGGGAGGCACGGTCAAGCATCGACTGAGGGGAAAAAAAAAAAGCGCAGTCAAAAAGCTTGGTCAAAACACACTCATCTTCTGAGACCTTCTACAATCAACTCAATCTGAACCAAAATAATCGAGCACCAAGTAAATAAAGTACAAAAAATCACCAAACAAGAAGAAATGGAAGCCAGTGGTATCAACAGAGATGTCTCCACCACCAACAAGCCTAGTCCTACTTTTCACCATTTATATCCCAGAAATACCTTTAAATATACTTTGAATATCAACAAAGCTGTTGAAGAAAACTGTGACCTTAATGCTAGCTGAGTCAAGTCCAAAATCTAATAATGGTTGAAGGCATAAAACACACTGTATTTTTAAAGCCACTTGTTCATGGGAAATATCTTGCGACAGAAATCCCTAGAAACTCATGAAGTGGTCCGAATGATAAAATTTAAACTCCATTTGCCCATTTTCAACTTTTAATTCCACCGGAACTCAGAAATGCTGTACTGTCTGCTTAACCTATACATCACTAGACTCAGGAATCAGTCACATGTAGTAATGAACTGGTTCACATCACTTCTTAGACATTAAAGAAAAAACAAGTTTGAAGACATTAAATGCTTGCACATATTGGTATCTAAAAGGTGTCTTTGCAGAATTCAAACTATACCGGAGGCAAAAAAAGGAGAAAAAAAAATTGTCTTAGTACCTGAAACACTTAATTTTCACATGTGGATCATCCCCTTCTGACCTAAAACCAAAAGAAATTCTTTAAAAAAAGGGCAAGGCACAGAAAAAAAAACATTTCTAATGTCATGGGAGAGAGCAGAAGTGTGTGTGTGTGTACCTTTCCTGTTCATCCTCCATGTCTTCATCCAGCATTGACGCTGATTTTGTTTCCCTGGCAACAAAGTAGATCAGCGATTAATACAAACTAAATGAACAGTTAGCCTTCAGTCATTAATATAAAAACTGACACACTTATCATTCTGCACTCGTTCAGAAAAATGTAAATCAGACAAAACAACATATTTTACTCCACTGGAAACTGTAGTACCCTGACAAACACAAACCTACATGATTCCTCTGATTTAGGTAATGTTATTGCTAATTCACAAGTCTCAACTCAGCTTTACACACAGGGACAGATATCAGCAAGCACACATACAGACATACGCACTTGTCTGTGCTGCCCTTGCGTTTCCTGGGCAGCTCCATGCCGGATGCCATGCCAGCAACTGAAGTGGGGGTCACCAGACTGGAAACAAAGACAGAGTGACTCTGGAGACCCTCCTCCAGTGCATCTCCTGAAATACACACACACACACACACACACACACACACACACACACACACACACACACACACACACACACACACGCATACATAAAAGATTTACCATTTTTTGTCAGCTTTAATATAGAATAAAAGCTGATCAATTTTTTTTTAAATCAGAAAAACACATTTAATCTGAAACATTACGGAATATAGGAGACGCTCTGGAAGTACATCGGTAAATGAACACCCCTTTCAGTTATTATTATTATAATTACCTTTAACTAAGTGAATTAGATCACATCAGCAAACTACTGATTTATGCTTACAGTATTTGCCATGTATACGTTGACATTTTTTGCCAGATTGCCAGAGCATGTTGGCCACCAGGAAAATTTTTAAGTCTCCATTTCTGGAGTCAGCAGCAGTTCTAAGGGTGGAAACGCCATGTTGATGAGAGAAGTCAGAGGGGAATAGCCGGAGAATGGTATAAGCAGACAGGAAGGCTACGTTAACTCAAATAACCACTCTTTATAACTGTGCACAGCAGAATCGGATGTAAAAAGCCACACAGCTTTGAGGCAGATGGGCTACAACAGCAGAAGACCACTTTGTGTTCCAATCCTGTCATGCTGAAACAGGAAACTGAGACTATAGAGCTGCAAAATAAAATAAATATTGCCTGGTCATTACCTTTAGTGTTATATGAGAAAATCTTAGGAAATGATCTGTTGTATCTGTATACTGACAGGCCAAAAGACATGGGAAGGAAGATATCTAGAGGGATGTTGAGCCCTGCTGTCTAGAAATCCAACCACAGCTGCTCAGTGTTATTGGTAGGTGCAAGGTGTCAGGTATGAATCCCATCATCCAGAATGCTCCAGAACCCATGAAAATATGGCTATATATATGGGTATGTATGTGCGTGTGTGTGTGTGTGCGCGCGTGTGCATGAAAGCAAAAAAATTAATGCAACAGAAGCCTATTAGCCTTTACCTTCCTGAATGCTAGCTATCTGTTGATTGTCACTGAAAAGCTAGGTAATGGGTTTACACCAAAAACAGAAAATTTTACTTTACAAGTGAAAATGTTCTATCCAGAATTCAGTGACTGCATCAGCTGGGACATTTTCCCAGACTGCCACACTCATCTCCATGATTTCCAGTAAGAAAGTTGTCTATAAAAAGAAGTGTCTTCTGGAATCTACTCAACTGACTTGTTTCCCGTTGTTGGAATCCACAAGGGATGCAGGTGATGTCAGCAAATACACAGTGGACTCATAATTTAGCAAACCAAGCTCTTTGGACATGTTTTCTTCAGCAATAAGATATACAAGAGCAAATCTAACATCGTGTCAGAGATCCTGTCCTGCCATCAACTTATCAACAGTTAAAAGAATTCTGACAGAACTAAACTTGCCTCGTCTTGTTCTTATTTACTAATCCACAGCCACAAGACAACACATTGAAAATCATTTTTCTGGTATAAATGTATAAAATGTATATAAAAAAAAATCCAACCAACCATATCCACACTTGATACACATTTAAAACAAGCTGTAAGATTTGTACACATTAGTGTGTACACAATATTTTTGTTCTGAACAAATGGAGTCCATATAAGAATAAAAACAATTCCAGCATAACAAATGAATTTGCTGAAGAAAACTAAAATAGTAATGGTTCCTGTGTCTATTTTTGCTTTTGGAAGGAATCCAGAGTCGAAATTGTCTTGGAACAGAGACTGAGACTGATTTCACCAGCAGTATTCACACACACAAGCGGTCCTTAAAAATGTCCAAATAACAGATTATAATTTAAGAACACACAACAATCATATGACTATCAGCAGATCATTGTTATTACTATTACAACTGTTAACTGAAAAGAAAGTGAAATAGACATTACTAGGATGTGCTATAAAAGTCACTACTGATAAGGCATCTTCTATTTTAATGGTAGACAAAGTAACCTCCTGAGACCCCAATGGCCTCAAATGAAGTATTGTAAATCTTCTAGATGACCACACAATGCCACAAGTTTCTGAGAAAGAAGGAATGATCACATTTTCTCTTTACTGCGTTGTCTGTATATCCTTGTAAGAAAGCCATATGAGAGGACAGTTGGGCATTGCTCTTGTGCCAGACTCAGTGCCCAAAAAAAAAAAAAAAAAAAAAAAAAAAAAAAAAAAAACCTGCTCAGTCATATGCTGCTAATGAACAAAAGCAGTGCAGAGAAACAGAAAAGGGACAAAACATTCATAAAGTTTAGGTCTGAGGATGTTAATGTATAAAGCAAGTACATCTACGCCCACTGTCTCCACACAGGCATTCAAGACAATAATCCCCACCAGCCCAGATTTTTTTGCATCTGTATTTACAACCTGCAATGACGGCGATGTATGTGTTTAAAACCCCACGTGCAGTCTAAAAAGCCACGATTTTGCAGCACTGTGATAAAAAGAAGTCAATTCATAAACAACATCTGTGCCACAATTGATACGTAGGTTACCTTTAGTGCCTTGCGTAAGTACTGGATGACCTCCATCAGAAAATTGTTTGCCAACTGCAAGCATTTTCCACCTGTTTTCACAGCCCTACATTTAGAGAATGTCAGTGAGTAAATATAATGCCTGGTATTCAGTAAATACAAAACTTTGCGCCTGCTCTACTTAGACTCGGCTTCACGGTTGCACATATACAACATACTTGAAGACAAAAAAAAAAAGAAGAATATAATCAGCAGTTTGCCTCTTAAAGAGAAGGATAACATGACTAAATTCATAAAATACACCAGGCAAAAATATTTTGTACTACATATTACACATTTTACTTTTATAGAACTCAAAACTAACTAGCCCATTCATAAATTAAGTGGTTTTCAGTGTACATGTGCAGGCAGGCTTGAAGCTTTTAATGTGTTTTTTTTTTTTTTTGCTAAGCCTATAGGCATGGTGAACCATTCCTTCACCCCTTCAGAGAGTTCTAAGTACGAGTTTGAGTCCAGACGCTGAGTTAAGACCCAGCTCTTGTCCCTGACTCCTTCACTTAAAAGTGCCCCACAGGCCCAGTGACCTAAATAGCCATTACCAGATCAGCAGCAGGCTGATTTTTTAATCCTGGGCTCTGGAGCAAAGATTATTAGGCTTTACAAGGTGATGTGGCCACAATTTGCAGTGATTTACCTCCTCTTTCTGTTCAGGAAAGCAGCTTGCATATACATTCTACCAGCAACTCTTCAACCAAGTACATTAACGTTCACCTCTTTTAGCATTTTGTACTAAAGGTATATTTACTTAATTAATCAGATTAAATCAAATTATTTTCTTATCTGCTTACTATTGCCTATATAATCTTGTCAACTTGTACCGACTGCTACTGAAAATACAAGAGAGTCTCAAATCGTTTAATAAAAGGGCCACTGCACTAAAAATTCCCAACAGAATTCAGAGCACTTAAATTATATTTACACTCGACAAGTTAAAAATGCTGACTTTAACAGTTGCTATGTGCGGTGTGTAAATCTTCCAGTAATGCAGCTCAGCCACCGTCATCAGCTACCACAGTGTGGAAAGAAACTTACTCATTATCTAAGCTGCTTATCCCACTACTGGGTCATGGGGGATGCTGGTGTCTATCCTAGTGTGCACTGGCTAGAAAGCAGGGAAACACCCTATACAGGTCATTGCAGGGCAGACATATGAACACTCAGTTTAGTATCTTTAATTCGCCCGAGTGCATATCTTTGGTCTGTGGAAGACAATCAGAGCACCCAGAGGAAACCCATGCACAAAGAACATATCAGCTCTACACCGAACAAACCATGGCCACCAAACACCCTTCTTGTTAGGAGGAGAGAACGTCCAGAGGAACTTCAATAAATTATTCTCTAGACCAAATTTATGACAAATAACTAAAAGATTCTTTGTAATCATAAGCCAGAACGATGAGCGTGCACACACATACACATGCACACACACACACAATATCTCTTTTTACGGTCTGCTAAGACTGAGCCTCGCAAAATCAGTGTCATCTTGCCCAAGCTTTTCCACAAGATGCTGCTTTTTGTTAAGGATAATGATACCAGCAGCTATCTATTATGACGCTAATCATTTTCACACCATACAAGTCTCAAAAACGTTTCCAAATCTTTAAAGCAATTTAAGCACATTTACAACCATGTTTAGAAGATCGTTACAAAAGACACCTTTACCGAAAAAAGATCCTTTTCAAATTGGTATCATGTGTCTATCTATTAAAAAGAAGTGTACAATAATTAGGGTCACATACTGACCATTATTTCAAAATAACAATGCGTGTGTTTGCTACTTGATGTATACATAATTCTTGGCACAATTTCATGCACCACAAACCTGAAAAAGTGCTTACAAAAAAAAATAATGCAGGATAATGCAGAAAAAAAAAGTGGGACTGTTTTCATAACTGTTCCACAAAGTACATTCAACAGCACTACCTTTTCATTCACATATTACAAATAAATATATATTTGTATATCATATTTTTGTAAACAATAATGTTTTTCCTAAATACATTTATATACATAACAGCTTTAAATGTTAATATTTCTTAAAAGGTCTTTTCGTGAGCTCCTGTTGCCTTTAGAATGCAGCAGACACGTTTTCTCAGCAGGGAGCACAGTGAATTAGTGATTTTTTTATCATTACAAAACAAAATTGAAAGGGCTTGTGGATACATTTATATACAGTCAGCTCTAGAATTACTCACACCCTTGGTAAAGATCACTAAAAAATCTTTATTATAAAAAAAAAAAAAAAAAAAAAAAAAATGTGAAAATTTCTCACCTACAGAAATTCATCCTTTCACTGAACTAAATTTATTCTAGTTATCAGCATGGACATGGAAGATTAAACAATACTAGTAAATCAAATGAGACACCAAAAGTGTGCTGATGCACAAATCAAGCAATGACTTTGATACCAATATACTCACAGCTACACAATAGGCAAAATACAATTAGGTAATAATTAAGAAGTTTAATCCAACTAGATCTGTAATGACCCAGAATAGTTAAAGAGCACAGAGTTGAGCACCAACTCAGGTGAGCACTACCTTTACATCTATTCAAGTTATTACCACACTTAAAGCAGGTAGTGTACTTACTAGCTCATTTTCTTGTTTTAAATTGTAGGAGTTTTGCTTATACATTGGGCTTTACAGAAGCAGCCTGGTGGTACTAAACCCCAAACGTTCTGATCAGTAACCCAGAGCCTTAACCACTGAGCCACCACTGCCCAAAACAAACCGTCTGTCAAACCAGATTTGAACAAGGATGGCCATTTCAGTACCTACAGCCTTCTTTAATGGCGCCATTAAAGACATTCATTCAATAGTACAATATTGTTAAATATAAGTGTTGCCGAAACTGCTTAAAATGAGTTTATTTTAATTCATTAAACTAAATTAACTTCTATTACAGGGCAGATTTCGTTTTTCATATTTTCAGTACTAGATTTCCTTAATTAACTACAAAGAGACATTCACCATAGGCGTCAATAATTCTGCTGACTAGCAGGCATAACACAAGTGCTGCAGAAATCAACACCTTAATTTTACACAGCATCTTTAGTAAGGTGCAAAATTGCAGCTAAAATAAACATAACCTTTCTACTTTCACATCATAATGCAAGTCATTTACTAACACAAATATCACAACTCACTTAAGATCATGGTTCTAACATTCACTGCATGGTTACTAAGTCAGTTTTCAGTCTCAGAGCTCTGCATTTCCAAGCTCTTTTGCAGTCCCAGTCAAAATCAGTCCACTGGAACCATTTAAGCATAACACAGAGAATATTTAAATAACATTTTCCATAGGATATCAGCAGTGATGTGAGTGTTGTGGGAATTCTGCATTATTTCCCCACAAGAGCAGAACAGCTGACACCTGAAACAACTTTAAACAAAACAGAACCCTGATAGACTGTTGTAAACCATGGCCTTTGCTTTCAGACCCTTGAGGAATAACTGGTGCATGGTGCTTCCCTGCAGAATGCAGTCTGCTTTTGCCAACCGGCCCTTCAACCATGTCCGTCTTCGTGTGTTCAAGCAGAGTGAGGCAAAATGTTAAGGAACAGCACGCTGCTGAAAATAACCTATTTCACCTACTTTTGGGAAAGGTTTGTCTTGGGTTATATGCCAGCTGTGCGAGGAGGGCACAAGAAGCCTTTCTCGTTCCTTTTTTCTGAGGTGATTCCAATCACTTAAATGTTTTATGCGCAAATAATTTACAGTAATAATGAGCTGTTTCATATTGTCCGTGCCAACAACCTCAGACACTGAAAGAATTTGGGAGCCAATTTGGTCAGAAGTTATTACTCTCGAGGCACTGACCAAGTAGAGGTAATAAAGTTACATAAACACAAGGCGCTTTCTTTCTCACTTCTCATTATGCACATTTTCCGTTCTAGTTTCACCTGTTAACTCCCAGTTTGAAAATAAAGTAACTACAGTTGTGTTCTAAACTATACAACCTCCACTGCAAAGATCAAATAAAGACTTGTATAATAGACAAATGCAACTTAAATTACAACAATATTTTTTCAATTTATGGTGAAGTCCAGGGAATGGTCAAAGAAGTCAAGAGAGGAGGTAATTTTGCTTCAAAAGCAAGGATATGGATATAAAAAGATAGTACAGACATAAAACATTTCAAGTGTCACAACTGAAAGTAATTCGCGACTGCTGCCCAGTACATGAAACAAAAGGTGGACAAAAATCACGGGCTGACAGCTAAAGAGCTGAGACAATACAAGACTTATCAGAAAGTGGTACTCAGGTTTCAGCCCAGACAATAAGGCACACACTGCAAGATAAAGGCCTCCATGCCAGAACTCTTTGGCACACCCCCCTGCTGACTCCAAAGCACAAAAAGAGTCGGCTCCAGTATGCCAAAAACCATGAGGACAAACTGCAAAGGTTTTGCGAGACAAAATTAGAACTCTTTGGGCCTATGGCTCTAAGATATGTCTGGAGGAGGAAGAATGAGGCGTGTACAGAAAAGAACATCTTGCCTACTATGAAGCACTGTGGTGGGTCAGTCATGCTCTGGGCCTGTTTTGCTGCTTCAGGTAAAGGAATTTTCACCATGTGGAAGGTACCATGAATTTAGTTAACAACCAGGATTTCTTGGGTGGAAATGTTATGCAGTCATTGACAAAGCTGAAGCTTGGGAGACGTTGGACCTTCCAACAGGACAACAATTCCAAGCATACCTCCATTTCTACCATGGCTTGGTTGCAGAAGGGCTGGAAGATTCTGGGGTGGCCATCGCAATCGCCCGACTTAAATCTTATAGAAAATCTCTGCTGGGACTTGAAGAAAACAGTTGCAGCATGCAAGCCCAAGAATGTCAATGAATTGGAGGCCTCTTTCTCATGAAGAATGGGCTAAGATACCTGTTGATTGCTGCAAGAAACTTGCAGCTAAGGGGTTAAATAATTTTGTCAATAAGGAAATCACAAAAATGACATTTGTTGGTGTATTAGAAAAAGATATTGTTGTAATTTAAGTTACATTTGCCTATTATACAAGTCCTTATTTGATCTAATTGTAAACAAGATAAAAAATAAATGTCAAACTTGCTAAAAGACTTTACTGCAGTGAGGGGTTGAATAATTTTGAACACAACTGTAACTGCATGCCATTGCTGCACTACAGGTTTGCATTAAAACAACAAACTTCTACTCATGTTGTAATCCATCACTACTACTTGTACATGAACTATGACAAATATAAAGAGCTCTGTTAGCTCACAAATAGCTTTGGCTATAAACACATCCTTCCTGTGTTTTGGTAGCTGTTTAAGGTAAACAGACTCTGCAAAACAAGCCCTGCAATACACTGGCATTTCATCAAGGGTCTATTCCCGCCTTGTGCCCAGTGTTCCTAGGATAGACTCTGGATACAGCAAAAGCCTGTTTAAGTAAAAATGGTTTCTGAAAAACATCTTACACTGCACCCAGTCCCAGACATTTATAAAGTCACAATATATATATATATATATATATATATCTGACTTCACTACAAAGCTCAAAGAGTTGGCATTAATTAAACTAAAGAGTATTTTCACTCTTTTTTTAATATTTGCTTATACATCAATATTGGCTTATTCATCAATAACAACCCGATCCCCAGCAGCATGTAATTAGAAACAGTAAGTCCTGTAATAAATCACGTTACTACACCTGATACGCACAGCACATGTCTAAAAATTACTTGAAAACAACTTAAAGCACTGAAGTTAATCTCTTTACTGGAGAATATTTACAGTCGGAGAGGTACAAAGACACCGTGGGTACAGTTGCTGCATCACGTCTCCAAAGTTCATTGCCAAGATCAGGTTACTGTCTGTGCTGATTTTTTTTGTAAATGATCTCCACGTCTGGATGGGTTCTTTCGGTTTCCTTCCAGCTTTAAAAAAATTATGCAAGTAGATTTGCTAGGGTAAACTGGTGTGAAAAGCATGCCATGTGCAACTGTGTATAGAGGGTTGTCAAAGTATGTAATCCCAGCTCTTATGTGGCACTCCTGTTCTGGGACAGACTGTAGAACTCCTGTGTTTCATAAGAATACATAGACTGGGTTGTGTAAACAATGATAAGACTAAGATATTTCACTAATAAATGTAAAACATTGGGTTTTTTTGTTTAACCAATGCTCATTGAATGTGTGAAGACGACATCGGAGAGCTGGCCTACAACAGTACTTTGTTTGACCTACATATTACACAAGTGCAGTTTATGTAGTGAGAACGCTCCAGATCGAGGATCACACCGACAGTGAGGGGGGAAATGACAACACCTGTCATAAAGGGGTGGAAAAAGAAGTGGTGTGTGTGCATGTGTGTATTTCTTAGTCCTGCTCAGTTGTCCAGCCTATAGACCACTGTTGTCTATATACAAGTAATGAAAGTGATCTGATTTTGTCACTTCTGTACAATACAGAGACTCCAACCAGATCACCACCTACTACATTCATTTAACACGAGATTTTATTTAGACTAATGCCAGAGAAACATGTACTAAGATATCTTATAAAGACCAGGGGCCTCATTTATAAAACTCATAGTAAATGAGTAAAAACGCAGATTATGGAGTGAAAGTGTGCATGCGCACAAAGATAGGAAATGGAGTGTGCACAAGTTTTTTTTTCTAAAACCATGCATATGCACACCTGCAAGCCATTTCCACTTTATAAATCTACTTCAAAATGTGCGCAGGTGAACCAGCCTCGTTTCCTGCCTCCGCACCACCCACATTTACCCATAAAAGGTCTATACATATCATTCATGTGTATTTAAATGTTGGCTCCCCCATTCGTTCTGAGAGAGATAATGGAGGAAGTCAAGTCAAAGAAGAAAAAGTTTGAAGAATGTGAAGCAGAAGTCCTTGTGTCAGAGGTCGAGGCAAAGAAGAATATGTTGATTGGTGGCCTCAGCAGTGGCATTAGCAACAAACGCAAGCGTTTAAGTTTAATTTGTTGACAAAATAATAATATTATTATTAATAATAGCCTAATAATAATAATAATAATAATAAGCTTTATACAGCAACTTTAGATTTTAAACTGAGAAACTACAGAGTAAAATACATATCTAAAGTAAAAAATAATACTTCATATTGTGCATATAAAATAGAATAATATAAGGCAAGCATTGAAACTTTAAAAACGGCAAACAAAAAATATTTAAACAAGTAAGTGTTAATCTCTTAATCTTAGTTTGTGTGGTATGAACCAGTTAGCATGGTTTGCGCATTTACTTGCAGTTCTCCATTTTACCACACGATGTCACTAATTCCCGCTCTCGCTACGCAATCTATTGAAGGGCTACGCATGCCTCAAAACTTGCTTAAATGTACGCTCGTTTTCACGCCAAGTATTTCTTTATAATTAAGGTTTCTGCGTGAGAAATTGAGTGCGAACATTTCAGGCCTGTTTTTGTGCATACGCACCCTTTATAAATGAGGCTCCAGGTCTATCTAGGTTAAAGGCTGAGAGAAAGCCTTTCTAAAACATCGTACTGTGTGTATTGCCTTTATTTCTATATAAAGTTATACATAAAACCTATTTAAAAAGGGTCCCAAATAGGACAGGTGGGATATCTGAAAACAGCGGACCTGGGTCTAAAAC
>JAOVVF010000036.1:25308695-25339989 GCA_028565595.1 Duopalatinus emarginatus | reverse complement strand
CATATATAGTTCAGTATATATACTGAAACACACACACACACACACACACACACACACACACACACACACATATATAGTTCAGTATATATACTGAAACACACACACACACACACACACACACACACACACACACACACACACATATATAGTTCAGCATATATACTGAAACACACACACACACACACACACACACACACATATATATATATACATATATATGTTTGTGTGTGTGTGTGTGTGTGTGTGTTTCAGTTTCTGACCTGCTTCTGTAATCCAACTTTGTACAGGGGTGTTTAAAAAATGAACAAGTAAAAGAACATCTCAAAATTGTATTGATAATTTTGAGAATTAAGTTTAACCAGCTGTTTTTGATGATCTACCAACTCGACCAGCATGTTCTGTTCACTTCATTAATCAGAACAATTAGAGCTCATACAGAATATGAGATACATAGACTTAAAAACTGTTCAAAGTGTGCCTGAGGAAATAAAGATCTGTTGTGGTTAGGTTTCACCTTTGCTACTAGTGAATTTCTTTCTAAGTTGTGCAAAATCTTATGTGTGATTTGTGCAGAATCTTATAGCAGCACTCACACTGAGATTTCAAGTTTTAAAAAATGTACGACACTGCTATAACTTTGTTGCTGGCTGCCTTTGGTCACAGTGGCAACCTTTGGTTTAACACTTATTAAATGTGCACTTATTAAATAAAAAAGTGAAGAATTGGTTGAGAGAGAAATGGTAGATCGACTACCAGTTACTTTACATGACCACTAGGTGTCGCACTGTCTCTTAGAAATGTTCAGTTGATGGTGAATTGTTCATGGTAATAGCATATTCATTCGAAAGAGAAAAGGCTAGACGAAATTAAACAGATTTTCATGAGAATATATGAGCAGCACAGAGTGAAGTTCATTATTACAAATGAACAGCATATGAAAATTCACATATGAATGCCTGTTTAAACCCATTACACACTGTATTTCTGTATTTATTTCAAACATTCATGTATTTATGGAATACGTTTTGTAGTTGGAAGTACCCTATATGTGTTTCGGCTTAAAATCGGAACCCAGAAGCTGTTCCCTGAACATGTCTCAGCAGTTAGAACCGCATGTGCACTACTGATGAAACTTTAACTTTTACATAATTACATACAGGAGTCAAAGCCTCTTCTGTTAAATTGACTCCTCTTTGATGGACTCCTGTGTGGACTGCATGTATCTTGAACATTCACATCAGTGTGTCATTGCTTGTGCTGACACTCTTTAACCTGCTGTGGCTTTGTCACACTAACGCAGGATGAGTCTGAGAAAGGAAAGCTCTGTCTCTGGTTACACCTGCTCCTATCATACAACACTGAGCCTGCCTGCCTGCCTAACCCGGTCTTCAATTTTTAATGACATGAGGCTCTGCCTGTTTTACTGACCTGTTCTAAACTGGACAATCCCTAGAGAGTGAGGGTTGGATGGGATGCAGGTATCCTTGGTATTTGTTAGTGCTGTGAAAAGAAAAGGCTTTCCTGGGATCTTGATGCATTCTTCACAATGATATAGTTCAGCGAGAGCAAAACATTCCCCCCGCCGTATACTGCCAAATTGGAGTTTTAAGGTGCTTCTTTATGCTCATGCCAAGTGAACAAGTTCACAGCGAACCCTGGACGTATGAGGACTTCTGAGGACGTCTGGCAGTGTTACGTGTTCAGCTCCTGCACTTCCAGTTAGTGCCACCAATCTAGCACAGCTAGACCATCAAGGCGCAGCATCCCACCTCCCCTCCAATGTACCTCAGTCACACCAACCCAACTATTACAGGATGAGCATTAATGCTTAGTGGACCTCTTGCCTATTTGGCAAAAACAGTGCAAGTCAGAGACCCAGGTCTGTAGTAAAACAGTGCAAGGGAAGAAAATATGCCTTTCGGTGGACTTACAGGGCTGAAGGAGAAGGTGCTGAAGCCAGGGAAGGAGGAGATGAAGTATACAGTGGGTGACTCTCTAGGGAACCTGCAGAGGTAAGTGTGGAACTTGAGGCAGCAGCGGTAGCTTATCTGTAGATCGGAAAACACAAGGTGTTGCTTTTCTGTTGTTTTAAAAAAAAGTTATGACAGCATATTTTACTGAAAATTAAATCTGACTAAAAGTTTCTAATGGACCTCCTATGAGACAATCATACAAATTTAAATTCATGCTTTTATTCTATTATGTGTTAATAGTTTAATAGTCATCAATAGTCATTCAATAGACATTAATAGTCAATGTTTTTTGCTTGCTTATCATCCCTAATTTTGATGCTGGTTGTTATAATCCTCTGAATTACTGATGCATCTCCTGTGATTTACTTGTCTAGCGTGTACATATAAGCTCAGCATGATTAACCAAGCAAATACTGTATATAATGTACACATCAACCTTAAATGGTAACGATGCTCTGAGTCACATATTCACAGCAGAGTAACATATTTGGAAATGTAATATAAATGGAAGATCACTGTCAAAAAATAAGACAAACTGATAAAAGAGATAAAGTGAATAATTTCCTGTGTCTGTGTAATATTCTGTCATATGCGGTTCAGGCGTGCAGAGGGAAATGCTGAAAATGTCTTTAAGCCACAAAACCTAAAGTGGAACCACAGTTTACAGACTTGTATTTGAATGGATGTTAATAAATATTTCATTTGGGGAAAAAAAAAAATATATAGTAACCCAATTTACAAGTGTACTGTTTACCTTGCAAAATCCTAATCTGAAGCGCTATGGTTCACTTTCCAGCAAACTGCACCAGACCTATAACTGATCATGTATTGAGAGGCAGTTAACATAACTGTAAAAACATTTAATCAACCATATAATAAATGCTTATGGTCTGCTGTATGTCTTTTGTTATCTGTATATGGCTGTTCTTGGGCAGATCAAACTGTAGTAATGCTTAGATAAATAGGTAGAGGGGAAAGAGCTCACTCTTACTAAATAATTGGTTCACAAACATTAACAAAAAAAGGTTACGGCTTTGGGGTGCTTCATAAAAATAACCCATTTTAAACAATGCTGCAATAGTTCCATTTAATTTTCAGAGAATTTTCTCTATTCTCTGTGAGACATGAACTCAGGTGTGCACTTGAGAGTAGACATGATAAAAGCCATAGCTGTTAGACAGAGCATGAGAGTTGAGATATGAGATGGAGGTTCCATAATGGAGCAGGTGTACATGTGTGTAAAAAAAAAAACTAAGTGATGAAAAATCCACTCTGTGACCTTTCTGGAGCCATGTACTCACTCATGGCAGACAGGATTTACTTGGATGAAAGCAAAAAAGTGAGGAGCAAAAATATTTGACATATACTGAGACTTAAAACTGTTGCTGTGTTGAAGTTTAGTTGACAGACTACCCTTAATACCCTGAAACCTTATTAATGACTCTTCCACCTTCCATCTTTACAGGAAGATTGATGGCACCAATGCAGATGAGGATGCACCAATAGAGCTAACAGAAGATGGTAGGCCTGTGTCGGCCTCTCACCGCAGCCCACCAATGCTCGACTGTGGCTGCTTCGGCCTGCCCAAGCGCTACATAATTGCCATTCTCAGTGGCTTGGGTTTCTGTATCTCATTTGGTATCCGCTGCAATCTGGGTGTGGCCATCGTGGAAATGGTCAACAACAACACAGTGTACATCAATGGGACTGCTGTGATGCAGGTGAATGCATGACATGCATTCATTCATTCATTCATTTTCAGTAACCATTTTACCATGGTCAGGGTTATTGGGACACAAGGCACAATGCAAGAATGCAGACAAGATGTGATACCAGTCCGTTCCAGAGCAACATGCATGCACACACAATTTCACCAAAGGGTCATTTAAACTAGCCAAATTTCACATACCTAAATTTTTTTAAAAGGTCGGAGAAAACCAGAGAACCTAACAGAAACCCATGTAGACAAGAGAACAGGTGAAATTCCACACAGACAGTAACCTGATCTCAGAATCGAACCAGGGCCCGGGCGATGTGTGACAGTAATGCTACCTCCTGTGCCATAGTGCCAACCAACACAAAACCAATTAAGACAAATGTGCTTTATGAACACATTGTAAGTCTCCTATTCCTTTTTTTCAAATGCAGAACTGTTTGACTTAAGACCAGATCTCTTTAAATGAATTAAGCTTGCAGTTGTAAAGCGGAAATCATTACCCAGTTTATCTGAGGCGACGAGAGATAATCTTGGTTTTGATTTTAGCTGAAAACCTTATAAATGAGTTTCTTCAGTAGTTAGGCACTGCAATTTCCTGTGGTCTGATTAAAGAGAAATATGAATAGCTAAACACTCTATCATTTTTTTTTTTTTACTTTAGCCTGTCTCCATTTATCTATAAGAATCACCATTTTGCGATAGATACTTGTACTTGGTCACTACATATGTCAACATTTGTTATTTTACACTTATTTTCCAGCCTGCCCAGTTTAACTGGGACCCTGAGACAGTAGGGTTGATACATGGCTCATTTTTCTGGGGTTACATTGTTACTCAAATCCCCGGAGGTTTCATTTCCAACAAATTAGCAGCAAACAGGTATGTATCAATCTTCTTGCCATACTGCTCCACAAACCGTATAGAAGCAGGTAGAGAGGTAGCTGAAGAATAAAACTTTACACAATCTTCCCTGATAGCAAGGGTGCTTAAATTCTGGTCGAAGATGAGTCACTATTTAGTATCGTATAACATAATACACTATTTATGCCCAGACTACTTCGAGCACAAACACCTGGTCAGAGCTGGAAGGGTTAAAGCGACGTGGTGTGTTGATGAGTGGTGTGATAGAGCTCCTGTAATAAAAGCCTCACAGGAAAAAGAGGACGCAAGGCTGACAGAGTTAATAATGAAAGATCCCGTCGCAGATCTCTCCCTGAAACATCAGCCTCTAGAATATTACAAGTGTCACTTACACATGATTTTGTGCAGAGGAAGAGCAGAAAATGACGAAATATATGGTGACAAAAATAAGTGAATGAATCAGAAAATACCACCTAGTTGTATGACACAACAATCCAAATTCAACTGTAGATGTCACTCATTCACCTTGAAGCTATTAAATAGTCAGAAGCCAATAGAAATTATGAATCCTTATCACTTAAAATTTGTACTAAATATAAAAATGATAAAACTTTACCTGGATAAAAAACAAATAACAACTCAAATTTTGTTTCCCTCCACGTTTTCTTAGGGTGTTTGGAGCCGCCATCTTCTTGACATCAATTCTAAATATGTTCATCCCGTCAGCAGCGAGGGTCCACTATGGCTGTGTCATGTTCGTGCGAATCTTGCAGGGGCTGGTGGAGGTCGGTGCATTAGGAGATCTAATTATTTGTTTCTTCTAAATGTACTGTTAATATCTAGTTTTTTAGTTCTAGAGATTCCACATTTTGTCTTTGATTTATCATGATTCTTATGCTTTTATTGTTAGTCCATCTGGGGGGGATATACAAAGACTATTTACAAATCCTAGTTTGGAAAACGATTTTAAATAATTACACAAAATACACAAAAATATTATAGTTGATACAATTTCAGGATTTATCTTAGTTGTAACAGCAATAGTCCTGACAAAATAATGAACAAACAGAGCAAGTGAAACTGCAAAATCAAAAATAAACAGAATAAAATCATATGTAACTAATAATATTGAAAAACATATTAGAACAAACTAACAATAACAGTACAAATTCAAATATAAAACAATATTAAGTACAAATATTAAAATACAAGCATAAACACAGGGACACATAGGCTGGTAAATATACTCATATCTGTGGTAAGGAGCGTACTTTACATAGTCTTTTTAATTGGCAGAGAATACACAGTGCAGATTAAATCAAAAGCCCAGTTCGAAGTGCATTAGTGTTTATTTGTGAATTAATTGTGATGTGCTATGTGAGTCCAGTGTCATTTGTTGATTGGTGGACAGAGAGACAGTTAAAGTGGTGTTTAATAGGAGAAAAATGTTAACACAGGAACACACAACAAAAAGAGTTTATTTTCACCTGCATTTAGTGTCATCCAACACAAAAGTAGTAGAGATGTTTGCTCTAAATTTGAGGATGCAATGCGGGTATACAAGGCAGTTTCAGAATTATGAAGCTTAGTTCTGAGGCACAATGGCAGTGGTGTTAACATGTCTGTTCGAGAATGAAGATTCCTTTACTCAGCACTACCTGCACCTTCTGCACTTCAGACATACATACAATCTCAGAGAACCACATATATCCTAGGAAGGAGACAATAGAGAGGTGAAACTGACACTTCTTGACCTCATTGTACAGCCTGTGCTAAAATTGCTTCTGGGAATACCACAGACTGCCATCAATATTGACTTAATAGATTTATTTTTTTATTTTTCATATCCACTCTTCTTGCACATGATTTCCCAAACAGGCATGTCCCTGGGTACTCCATTTACAAAGCACTGAAACAGACCACGTGTTGTCCAGACCACGGGGTATTGCCACTAATTCATAGTGACCCAAAATTACAGAGAAAGCTTTCACTCATTTCGCTCTTGGTCTCGGGTTTGATCCCGAAACGGTGCAAGACACAACTTAGGGGCCCTTGAGCAAGGCACCTAACTCTTAACACCTAACTGCACCCCGAGTGCCATGGTTTGGGGCTGTCCCCTATTTCAGGCAAGTGTGTTCACTGCCCCCTAGTGTTCAGTGGTGCGTGTGTTTCACTGCACGTATGGGTTACATGCGGAGGACACATTCCTCTGTGAGCAAGCACAGCAGGCACCTCAGGTGCCTTCTGGTCACAAGACCGGTTCCCTAGTCATGGCTACCCTCCCCAGGGTTAACCTCTAGAAAACGTCAGGTGATATGTGGTGATACTGTGAATGTTTTGTTTAAATACAGTGACTATATCTTGCTCTGAACCATTAGATCTATCGTCCGTGGATAGAAGAGTGTAACCTTCTGGTCTCTGAAGCATCTGGCCATTGTACAAATAACTAGGCCTATCAGCTAGTCAGTGTTGTAGAGGAGAACTAATGTTAAAACATAATGCAAATGCCTTTATGTAAATTGTGTTTTTTTTTGTACTGTATATTGTAGTAGATAGGTCTGACCTCCCTCTGACTATTTCCTTTTAGTAAGGCATTTATAATAGCAATCCACACAGATATGGTATGTCAAGGCTGATCAGAAAAAAATGAAGTTTTTGTGTTTCAGGGAGTCACCTATCCAGCTTGCCATGGAATGTGGAGCAAATGGGCCCCTCCACTAGAAAGAAGCCGCCTGGCAACCACATCATTTTGTGGTGAGTATGTATACAAGAAATAATGTTGCAAAAATGTTCCACTCAACATTGATTTAAATACATTGAAAACAACATTAACCTGTAAATAATTAAGAGGTGTAACTGTGGATTTACTAAGTACCCTCCATGACTTACTTTTTATAAAAAGCACCAGAGGGAGGTTCTTTTGTTTTGCAGATGTTTGTCTGCTCATTTATCCCCCATATACACCCCCCCCATTACACAAATCTATTCAAATATCCTTTGCCATGACAACCAATTTTTCATAATGCTCTTGATGCTGATTCTGAATGGAGGTGGTAGGCACCCTCTGAATGTGTGGGAGACCTGTCACTGATACAATAGAAGATGCACACCTCTTTCTGTCCTGCACGTTGTACATGTACTGTATATCTATGGCATTTGTGCCATGTTTGACATCTGTATCAATAAACACATCCTTATACTGGTTCATTAGTTCCCAGACTAAGAAAACCATCAGTCTAAAACTCTGTTGTGATCTATACAGCACACAGTCATCTAACAATTTTCTCAACAGTTTCAGAAATAAAATATGACTACAGTAGCCATATACAGCAACCATATACAGCCTCTAATATATTGCATGGGAGACTTGCTGTAATTACAGTTCAGATAAAACAATCCTAACTACTCTCGTGTGGGCTCTGCTTGACAGGCTCATATGCAGGTGCTGTGATTGCCATGCCTCTGGCAGGAGTGCTAGTGCAGTATGTAGGCTGGTCTTCTGTTTTCTACATCTATGGTAAGATGATTTTTTGCTCTCATACCAAAATCACATGATGTTTAATCATGTTGTTTCTTCATTGTATTATTGGTTGCTTCAATGGACACAAATAGCAGTGAAAATGTGATATTTTATTTCTATAAATGAATTACATTCATTTCATCAGATGATCACATCATCAGATGTTCACAATATGGAGAAATCCCATATTTAGATATATGAATATTATATATGAATATAATATGTATATATGATATAAGCTTATATATATTCATCACATATCTGCAATTGGCTATTTTGATACTTGAATAATCATCTTGTAAGTAAATGCTTATTATCCTGGGTTGAACTACACAACAAATGACATTTCCATCAGGAGTGATTTCTAAAAGTATATTGAATAATATTGAATACTATTCAGAATGTTAATATATGTTATATATGTTAATGTTATTCAATATAAAAGTATATTGAATAATATTGAATACTATTCAGAATGTTAATATGCGTTTATGCGTTTAATTAATCACCAACGTTTCTGAATGATTGTGTTCTTTAGGAGTTTTTGGAATCATATGGTATACTTTCTGGCTTCTGCTTGCCTACGAAAGCCCAGCAGTGCACCCTACCATTAGTGAAGAAGAGAAAACATATATTGAAACCACAATTGGAGAAGGGGCCAACTTGATGAGTGCTACTGAGGTACGGCAAATGAAACTAAACATCAATCCACACTCAGTTGCAGATTTTAATAAGACGTAAGCCATGATTGCTTTCTTTCCAGAAATTCAAGACTCCATGGCGACAGTTCTTCACCTCTATGCCCGTCTACGCCATTATCGTGGCCAACTTTTGCCGCAGTTGGACCTTCTATCTCCTGCTTATCAGCCAGCCAGCTTACTTCGAGGAGGTTTTTGGTTTTCCCATCAGCAAGGCCAGTCCTGTTTAAGCATTGTCAACAGTGCATTCATGCAACCAATATAATTATAAACATGGCCAATTTAATTTTCTCCTAATATGGCCATTTGCCAAATCCCAGACACTCTTCCGGCTATAAATCAGGAAGAGTGAAGTGTGCATCCCTGTGACACCATAACACTGCTGCTCATTCTATTGTAGATGAATGAAGAAGAGGAATGTTGTACCAGCCCTCTTCAATATACTGTAGATGAGCTCATAGATTCCCATAATTGGCTAGAGTTACTCAAATTTATTGGTGAGAAAGTAATGTCATGTTCCCCACCCAGTGATCATGTTCAGTTTTGCTCTTTCTGACCACAGTTGGCTGAGAAATTGTTGGAACTTTTGCAATAGGGGAAACATTTTTGTTCAAGATATGAATGTATCATCTATCAGGTGGGCATTTTGTCAGCTGTGCCCCACATGGTGATGACCATCATTGTGCCGATCGGAGGGCAGCTTGCAGACTTCTTGAGAAGCCATAAAATCCTGTCCACCACAACTGTGCGCAAGATCATGAACTGTGGAGGTTGGCACTAACATAAACACAGTTCTTAAAGTTCAATGGGGAGTATGATCACCTAATGAGGAATATGATCACCCAATGCTCCTTTTCTGAATATGTGGCTTTCAGGTTTTGGGATGGAAGCCACATTGCTGCTGGTGGTGGGATTCTCACATACACGTGGAGTAGCCATCTCGTTTCTTGTCCTGGCAGTGGGCTTCAGTGGCTTTGCCATATCAGGTTAGAGTAACAAGAGAATCGGAAAATGCATTATTTAAACTGATCAAGCAAAAAAAAGATGAATAAAGTGGTGTTATGAATCACAGGTTTCAACGTGAATCACCTTGACATTGCTCCACGTTATGCCAGTATCCTGATGGGAATCTCCAATGGCGTAGGCACACTGTCCGGTATGGTGTGTCCTCTCATCGTTGGAGCACTGACCAAACACAAAGTGGGTGCTGCTCTTATTGTTGATATGTGCATGTGCATACAGTGGTTTACAGCAAAGGACAAGTTTCAAGGTATAAATGTTTTAACAGTAGACAGCAGTTATTTAATATGTAGGTGTAGTGAAGTTCTTTGTAGTGAAGTTCTTTGGACCTATTTGCATCAGGTTACATTGTTTGTATGTTATGAATAAAGACCTGTGTGATGGCATGCATCTCCATTTTCACAAACAGACCCGTCGAGAATGGCAGAATGTGTTCGTCATTGCTTCCATGGTCCATTATTGCGGTGTGATCTTTTATGCCATTTTTGCCTCGGGTGAAAAACAAGACTGGGCTGACCCAGAGAGCACAAGTGAAGAGAAGTGCGGCATCATTGAAGAAGACGAACTTGCCCAGGAGACGGAGACCAACTGTGACAGCTCCCTCACCACTGGCAGGATGAAGTCATATGGAGCCACTACAGAAAACACAGCTGGCCGTAAAAAGGACTGGAAAAAGAAAAAAGCAGAGAGCACACAGGAGGAAGATGAAAGAGGACCATCTCATTATGAGAATGGGGACTATCAAGAGAATTACGAATGACATTTGGGGTTGATCAAGAGCTGAGGACTCCTCTCATTTTATTGGTCTGAGGTGATGATATTAAAATAAACATCTCCAAATGATCCATGCAACATTAACCATGTGGTTGTGCAATATGATAAGAGCTCTTTATTGCAATTAATTTAATTTTGGGTTCTTTCTGACTTCTTTGAGATTTTATAAACCTGTTGATAAGGTCGAGATATCAGTGTCGGTGGTTGTGTGATGGGCTGTGCTGAAATAATGAAGGCAGTTAAAAAAATGTTTTGTCTTTTTCTTCCTTTTGAAAATTCTACAGATCCAAAAGTCCAAACAATCCTAAATGGATTAATTGAGTATTCATATTAATAGAAAAATCTAACTCTCTTATCAATATGGTCAAACAAAGATGATTGCACAAATCTCATGATCAATTCGACCCATTCATAGTCAATAAGTGGAAATTATGCATATATATTTATTTTATTTTGGTTTACTAAAGCCTGTTGTTGTAACCTATGCAATAAAAGGTAAAATATAAATATAATTTGTGTGAATATTTATACTGGATCATAGTGAACATAATGAGCTTTCCTTCTCAAATTTCTCATCTGCATTGCTAATGTAGGGGCAACCTACAGCTTTGTTTCTAAACCTGGCAAATCAACCAAAGCACCTATTATTTTAATATGTCATGAATCTTGTTAGGGGGTTAATGTTTAGACCTAGACTTAATAGACTTGCACAAGAAGCACCCAGTTCATATAAATATAGGATTTGCTTTATGACATTTGATTACAGAAGTGTACCAATTCAACATGAATACAAGATAAAAATGTAATAATTCATGGTCAAAACCAGCACCGTGCCTCTTTTATAAGCACAGCTTAGCTTTATTGTGTTTATCCACAGTGTAAATTTATTGATAAATGGATGTTTAAATGCAAAGTTACTGCATTAGTTGTTAAAGTTGCTGTAATAGTCAAAGTTGAGGCAAATAAAGCAAATGTTTCAAATCATATTTTTTATGTATTTTTTATTATTACATTCATTATTTGCATTATAAATCCTACTTATGCACACATTGCACTTAATGTTTTTAATCATACACTGTTTCAACTAATCTGCCAAAGAGAGAGGGCTGATCGTAGTGAATGATCTACCCTTGCACAAACTGTGGCCATTCGTAACTCATTATAATGTTTTCGTCATTTTGTTTAGAGAAGGTTTTTTGTGATACTTCTGTTTTCGACCACTAATGAGCTAAGTGAGGAAACAGTGATGCTCAGTAACTACAGCGTCTATCTTGTGAGCTGTTCATGTTATCATGCTGTTCTGCTCGCCTGTTTATGCTGAATTGCTTAAATTGGCTCACTTAATCATTATTAAGCGCTGACAAAACTCTGCTGGTTTGTGTCATGTAAAGGTCAATATCCTTTTCTTTATCACATTCAAACCAACTGAACATTTTATTCCAAAAACATCATTTTATCAGTTATTTTATTTTTCATCTGACTCAAATCTGACACGCAAAAGATACTCCAGCTATGTGTTCCCATTCTTTCATTCTTTATTCCTCAATTCTTTGCATGTTACATAAAGTGAATCCCAAGGATATGTCATTCCTGGTGGCACCACACTGTGCTAATGAGCTAGTTTGTAGATAAACCTTAGAAAGGTTCAAGGTCATGGACCATGTTACAGTCTGACACTAACGCATTTTTGATGTTGATAGCTCATGTTTAAGGGCAAGTGCTCCAGTCTAAAGAGCCCTTTGATTATTTTATCTCACCATCCTACCGTTTATATCGGATTTTATGATTTGGTGTGGTTCTAAACCAGTATCTTGCACATTCATTTAATGTGAGATCAATTGTCAGACACTGTGGCCTTCAAAATATCACACTATTGGCAGAGTACACCATGTCCCTTTATTTAAAACCTTGTAAATATTTAACAGAATTGGGTAGAATTGATAATAAAATAGCTTCTGTCTATGATTTGCCAATTGTCATATATTTTCTGCTGTGTTACTATAATGGTGAGTAAAGTTCATAACAACAGTGTACAGTAGGTGATAATAGAGCCATGAATGTGTGTGTGTGTGTGTGTGTGTGTGTGTGTGTGTGTGTGTGTGTGTTCTCTCAAGGCCAACTACTCCCTATTCCCCTTTTCACTCTCTGAGCGACAACTACACAAACACTAAAGAACCAATGGCAAAGGTTTTGTTTATTTCAGAATGCTTTGTGTATTGACTCAGAAAGGCCCACTCTGGATGAAGCAACAGCCAGTAAATGATTAAGAGCTTCTTCACAATTATAACAGCCCTGGCCTTTATCATAGTTCAGGTTATTCTTCTTTCAGAAGTGGGGTGTCTGGTGACTAATGGTGAACAGGATGTAGAGCTCATGTTGTAAGTGGATTAGGAGTGAACTATTATATTTGGTTATATTATGATATTATGATATAAAGAAGATTTTTAATAATTGAAACCAATATAACTGCAGTTAGACTGTAAAACATTGCTAAAGTTTCTACATGCTACAGAAACAGATCTCTGAGTAGAATAAATCAACTTTATATCCCATAAAGACTTAATTTTAGTCTATGTTAGTAAAGGTTGTCTGAATGCACAGAAACTGTTAGTGGTGTTAAGGCAAAACGAAAAAGAAAGGTTTTGCATGTTCTGTGACTCAAGAACATGCATGTAGATGCACTGGATATGGGTTGTACATAATGTGTGTGTGTGTGTGTGTGTGTGTGGTCTCTGCTTGGGAGTAGTTTATGCTGGACTGATATTTAGGGAGGAGATGGTGCTGTTAAATTTGTGGGACTGTCAGCCAAAGTTTAGGGGATGATGGGAGAAGCTAGTTGAGGGTGGTAGCGGGAGGACTATTAACCCTAATGTGAGAGGGAGAGTTTAATTAATAACTACTGTCCCCTTTCCCCATGACCTGATCTGTCCAGCCCAGATGGCCTAACAGAAACAGCTATTTATCTATATCCGAATACTGATGATTCCAAATATTTGTTAGAGTTTTCAAAGAGCACATGTTACGTGAAGCAGAGTGGAATCAGAGATCAAACCAGACAATAAAAGTAGGTAAGAAATATTTTTTAAGTCCTCAAAGAGTAATAATATTATAAATTAATAGGAAATGGAATAGTTGGATTGATGATAATGTGAATATGATTCTGAAATGTGATTGTATTTTCATAACCATATTATTGAACCTATGGGGTTTGCCTTGTTTTAGGAATATAGGAAATTAGAAATAGAAGAAGCATGCTCATTTAATATGCTTAAAGAGTTGAAAATCTATGAAATTAACTGCATGTGTGCTCTGTTTTAGCCGCACTTCATTTTAGTTTGGCTTTAACACCTTAAAAAAGACATTAAATACATGAATAAACCTTACACATGACTTTGAATGACTTTAGTGACTTTACACTATTCTTTATGACTATGAGACAAATTTATTTTATTACAAATGTACAGGCACACAGTAGTTACCATTAGGGGTGAGAATCTCTCATTGTCTGGAGATTGGATTTGATTCTGATTTTTGGGGTCACAATTCGATTCAGTATCAATTTTCGATTCAGGAATGATTTTTCTATTCAAGTTGTATATAAATTTTGTTTCAGTTATGTGATTGACAAGATGAAAAGATGAAACAACAATGTAAACAAATAGAACATTTATTTGAAACAATACTTGTAGGTTCCTTACTGTATCAAATCTTTTTGCATTATTTTATATCTACACCAAAAATATGATTGTGCATAAAATTCTGTAACTTAAATGACCACTATTAGGTTCGATTAAACTGGCTTTTTCTTAAAAAAACAATCAATCAATGAACAAATAATTCAAAATATATTAATACAAAAGTAAACATAGACTTCCGTCTACCACAGTGCATTAACCTTTAACTGAAAATAAAACACAGACATTAAAGTCATTGTGCATTACTGAATTTATCATTTGTATCATTTTGTCTGAATGGAGCTTCCCATACGGTAGCCTAGACAGCCCTCATTTACGGTGGCCAAGTGAACACATAATGCGATATGCAGTACACTTGGGAGTAAATAAACAAAAGATAAAAAAAATTAAACCCATTTTAAAATTGATTTTTGGGCATTTTAATCGATTCAGAATCGCCAGGACTGGGAATCTTGATTCTTTAAAGAACTGATTTTTTTCAGTACCCCTAGTTACCATATCAACGTATATATTTTCTTATGAGCTTGACTAAAAGACTGTTTCACATTAAACAACATAGTTACTGACATTCCAGAGACTTGCATCTGGGATGCTGAGATGCATTCAAGCTGTTATGGCAGTCACTGTGCCACATTACTAAGACTTTTTTAATTTGTTACTTTGTACCCAAAATACTTTTACCTGTTATAATCCTGTATAACTGAAAAATCAGCTAGTTGGTTGGAGAGCTGGTCATAGCTTTGTTGTATATGATCTCTCTAGCATTTTTTTTTTATGTATTGATTTTTAATCTAAAACATTACTCTTACTTGTACGTCCGTCAATGATTTGCATAACTTTCTTTGTATTTGGCCTTTTCTCTGGAGATATGAAAGACGTAAATTAAATCAAAATATATATTCATGATAAACATTACAATTAACTTGTGTTTAGTTTAATGAAAATGTAGAAGTGATTTTTGCAAACTAGTATGTTTAAAATGTATATAATTTATATGGCAGAAGTACTAGTAGTCCAGCATAATCTACAAAGTATGCAGAAAAACCCAATACTTCGAATATCTACAGGTTTCACCACCTACAGCTTCAGGCATACTTTGCTTGCACAGCTGAAAGACTGAAGGACCTTTGTCCAAATAGCTCTGTTTCTATGGACACTTATTTTTACTATGTCCAGCATTATTAGTTTTTACTAGATTCTGCTTCAGAGACATAAATATAATTAGATTACAATAGTATCACATTTGCCACATATTCTAAAATGCCACACACATGCCTTTGCCTTTTGTAGGAATTAGTTACGTTACTTATATTATGTTATTGTGCACTGATCTCAATTATTATTTTTTTTACTTTAGGATCAGTCCCATCATTTCTGCTCTGCACTAATTAATCAGGCACATTTTGGCCCTAGGGCCACACATAGGCTTCTGGATGAATGAGTGGGTAGGCCCTGATGTCAATGTTGTGGGACCTCTGCAGATGCCACCAAGTGATGGCTTCTCCTTGCCAGAGGGATCACACTTCTTTGGTGAGTAGCTTCCAAATTAAATAAACAAAACTCCCCATAACATGCTCTAATAACAAAGAAGCGACAATGGGATAAAGATGATTACAAAATCCAAGCCACTGAACATACTAGTGCTGTCATAAATTAACATATAGTGGATAAAATCTACACACCTCTTTTAAAATGCCATGTATTTTTGATGCATGTATTTTGACCAAGATTAATCATTTCAGCCTTTAACGTGACAAATAATCTGCACAAATCACTTAAAAATAAACTGGAATCTAGACTTTTTAGGTATGGTGTCTTATCAGCATGGCACTTTTTGACCCACTCTTCCTTGCAAAATCGGACCATATCTGTTAGCAAGGGCATCTCCAAGCAATGCTGCCACCACCATGCTTCTTTTGTGATGTGCAGAGTTGTTTTTTGTGCCAAACATACCTGAAATCTCATCAGCCTATATCCCCATATGCTTTTGGCAGACTTAATGTAGGTTTTTGTAAAATAAAGCCAGACTTGAATGGTTTTATTTGTATGAGTAGGCAGCCAAGAATATGGGAGATGGTCACATGTAGTACACAATCAGTACTTGCCAAAGAATTCTGCAGCCCTATTAATGCTGCTGTAGATCCCTTTCCAGACAAGTTTTCTTCTTGTCTTTTCATTATATTTGCAGGGATGTACAGTTCTTGGTAGTGTCACTGTTGTGGCATATTTTATTCATTTTCTCCTGATACCTTTCAACAATTAGACCCATGTGATGCCTTGTAAGCTCTTTGCGGACCATGGCTTTTCCTGTAAGATGTAACTGAGTAAATGAGGAAAATCCTACTAAAACAGGTGATTCCACAACATCAGGTGTGTATTTACTACTAATAAATTTGAGAATGTGATTGGTTAATTCTGAATGCAGCAACATTCACAAATATAAGAGGGTGTGCAGATTGTGGTTTTATTTTTATTTTTTCATTCTAAACAATTTTTGTTTTTTAATTGAATTGTACGTCATACAGAGGGTGGAAATTTACGATTTACGATTTATCTTGGTCTAATTTTTTTTACATCATAAAATCCTGGTATTTTAACTGGGGTGTGTAGACTTTTTATATCTGCTGTATATATATATGTGAAAGTGACTCTGCTTTTTACAATCCAGCTACATGTAATAGATGTACAAAATGAGACTGTCAGGTTAATAAGCAACCGTGGCAACCTTTGTTCCCCTTGGCACTACTGAGCCAAGATTTAAGTCATCCTGGATTGACTGGCTTTTATGAAAGGAGAGCATTTTCCAGCAGTGAAACAGAAGGAGTTACTTTGATGAATTGAAAAATGTTCTCTGTTGGTCAGTTTTTGGCCCAGAGGCAGGTGATTGGTGCCCACACTGGGTCCTGCTGAAATGTTCATGGGGCAGGAAAAGACTTCAGGTTGGTACACAATGTTTTGTATACAGTGAATGGTAAATTTAATACTTAAGCAAAGAATCGATTAAGTGTGATGGGTAAACAGTGCACACAATGTTTTGGGGCCATGTTTACATTTAAGGGGAAAACCTATGGACAGTTCTTTTAGCAAGAAACTATTGTAGAACAAACATGTGAGGGTGGGGTGGATACAAAATAGTGAATTTTTTTTTGTCTTAAATGAATGTACATATATTATACATATTACATACAATTGTTGAATGTTTAGCCACTTAACCTCTTGAGTAGTTAAGGGTATATAATTCATATGAAAATGTTACAATTAGTGTCAGGAGTCCTTTCCTTGTGTAAGTAATCAAACAAACCATTTCCATTCACTTAGCCCGTGCTGTCTCTCTCTCTCTCTCTGAGCTGTTGTGCTAGTGCTAAGTGGACAGGTAACAGTACTACTGTTTGTTGTAGTATTGCTAACTACTGCTTTGGTATAGGGCACATTAACACTGTGTGCCTATCTCCATGCTGTTAACCTGAGCTTCGTAGTTTGATGCCATGTGTAAACTGACAGCCTGCCATTGTCTTCTTCTCTTTCAGATATTCTGGCAGAGCAGAGCAGCCCTCTGCTTCAGGACCAGGAGGTCTTGTCTTTCGGCAGCTATCCAGGCATGCAGTACTCCACAATGGAACAATCCATGTCTTCGCCATTGTATTATTCCAATCAGCACTACTATCCCCAGTACAGCACAGAGGAGTGGTGCTCCCCATCCTCCATGCTGGAACTGAGGAAAGGCCCACTGGAGGGGAGCTTCGAGACAGAAACTGAGGAACCATCTCCTGTTGTTCCTATTATGTGTAAGAGACCCAGACATGCTGCCCATCCAGGCAGGTTTAAAGGAGAAGAACTGTGTGTGGTGTGTGGGGACAAAGCCTCAGGGTACCACTATAACGCTCTAACGTGTGAAGGATGTAAAGGTGAAGGACCAAGATTGCTATGTTGATTTGAAATAAACTTATATAGTAATGTATGTTGCTGCATTTTATCAGCCAATGAGAATTGTTGTGGATATATACACCTATAACCTTTAGCCTTTCTGTATTTCAGTCACTCCTCTGTATAATCTGTAGCCTCCCTTTTAATAGTATCATGTCAAATGTACCTGTTGACCAGTCCCTGTATCTCTTAATTCCTCACTTGTGCCAACTGCGCAATCGTAGTATATCTTTAAAGCGCATTTGACATAGTAACATGGCCTCTATAACTCTGACGCACTATATGACATGCAACCCAATGATCCAATTTTAGCTCTTTGAAAAAGCCTTGGCTGAATGACTGCCAGTGTAATTCCACCTGTGCATGGACAATGCCCAAAGGGCAGCCACTGGGCTGTACTCTCCAAGTCCCAGAGGCTCGATGCTCCCTCACGCCCAGTCTAGATTTGGTTCCCTCTCAGCTTTCTGCTGAATAATGACGCAGGCAACTAGAGCCTTGTGCTTCCATGCAATGTTAATGTGTGTCATTGTGTTCATCAGCTCATGCTAGAATGTGTAATTACTTGTCCAAGAAGCATTGGACTGTGGAGGTCTGATGCCTGGAACTAGGCATGGAGCAGTACTATGTTACAGCATCATGTGTAACTTACACTGAAATACACTAATCATTTAAAGGCAGCATTGTCAAGGTCATACTGAAGCAGTGTCTCTTTGTTGTCTTGAGCTACTGTCTTATCTTAAAATTATGTATTATTTAATGTACCCTCTGTCAGGCAGGTGATTCTTCTATTTTTTGTTTTTACAAAAGCTTGCATACACTAGTATATAGTCTATGCATACACTATTATATAATGCCATATACTGTTTTCTTGCAGGGTTTTTCAGAAGAAGTATAACAAAGAATGCAGTATATAAGTGTAAAAGTGGAGGGAACTGCGAGATGGATATGTACATGCGCAGAAAGTGCCAAGAGTGTCGACTCCGGAAGTGCAGGGAAATGGGAATGCTTGCTGAATGTGAGTACAATAAATGCAACTAAAACAATCATTTCTCCCATGATCAAAAGATACCCTCTAGTTAATATCAAAGCTAATATGTGCATTCAAATGTGCATGTGTATGTTCAAAGGATCCATAAAATAAAGCAAACTTTAAATGGTAAATCAAACTTAAGTTTAGTCGAATTTCAGTGGAGTTTTATACGTTCAGCCACAGTGTACCCCAACTTCTCACTTTTACCTACCTCATAACATTATATTATACCACTATATCACTAACTGACAGTCAAACTGTGGACACTGGCTGAGATCAAACAGATAGTGATTATTGTAGATTCAGGAGCTAATATATTTCAACTGAGAGACTGAAAGTCTGACAGGCCTGAAAAGTGTGATTATAGGGTTCAGAAAATGTAAAATGAAGGCTTATTTGAAGGCTCGTTTTTATATTTTTAAATATGAAAAATTCTGACACTTCTGGTCAGGGTTGCAAAACCTGGCAATATATACAATGTACACCAAATGCCAGTCTATCACAGGGCGCACACACACACACACAGATCAAACCAGGAACCACTAAACCTCTAAATGAACAACATTACTTGCTTATACTTTTACAAATAAAGTTAAACCTAAAACTTATGAGATCTTTGGTTTGCCTCTCTAGATCCCTACAAGAGAGATTGTTTCTTTATTAGGAATGGTTCTACGTGAAACAAGAACTTTTCTTAACTGTTCAAAAGATCCCTGAACACCCTTTTCTTTTTAAAGTGCAAGACAGGACTTCGACATGTGAAGGCTAACTGAGAATGTGTCTGAATGCTGAGTTTTAGTGAAATGAAGAATGGCTAGAAGGAGGAAAAGGTGAATGAATGCATTCTTTGGGCTTCCCAGTGATGAAGCATAATTAGGCATGCTGCAGTGCATGAAACTGTCAGGTAGCATAAAAAGCAGGCTGTACTCAGCTCCTGTTGCTCATAAATACTACATTAACATTTATATAAATATTGCAGGCAGCAGGCATTCAGCATTATGCTTGTTCCCACTTAGTGTCCAGTCAAACAGTTGTTAATCTGGTCTGGATAGTGCCCAAAGTCTTTCCTAGAGTCTTTTCTTGTTCACCAAGGGGAGCATTTACATTTACATTTACGGCATTTGGCAGACGCTCTTATCCAGAGCGACTTACAAGGTTACTGGTATTACAGGTGGGACAATGTAGTGTTAGGAGTCTTGCCCAAGGACCCTTATTGGTGTAGCACTGGCTGCCCAGACCGGGAATCGAACCCAGGTCGCTCACATGGGAGCCGATTATGTTCCCACTGTACCACACCAACCTCAGATCCCTCATGTACCTGAACCACTAACACCACATGCAAGCTTGTATGTATCATCTTTCAAAGGTCAACACCAGCTGTTTAAATGGCAGAAATAATATGTAAAGTGAATGTACTTTTAAAAGTGAAAGAAGTGTTACAAAATACAAACAATGTAGAAATGCTACATCATGTTTGGCATGACAGCCCTCTTCCAGGAAAATTGGATCAATGACTGGTAGGTAGTTCTTCAGCAGATTTTGCCTATTACTTGTTTTTTTTCCCCCAGCCTTCCCCAGGCATGCTCATTGAAAAGAAAAAAATCCTTTATGGTAGGAAATAGGTGGAAGCCACAAGGAGAAATGTTTATACTAGTCATCAAATTTATACAGAGCTCCAGCGCTCCTCTTAATGTAGTTATATAGTTATCTGGATAGGTGGGTGTACTGTGCTTTCTAAGGGATCCCCATTTTAGCATCCACACACAGTTTCTAACATGCTATATTATACTGATCTGAATGTCTGATGTAAAATGTACATAAGAAAATAAAGAGAAAAAATCATAATAAATAAATAAATATTATTATTATTATTAGTAGTAGTAGTAGTAGAAGAAGAAGTAGAAGTGGTAATAGTACTTCCTGTGTGCTGTAAATTGTTTCCTTACTGACTTTTAGCTTGCTAAAGCGTTACACATTATTAAATAAGATCATAATATACAACTCTCTTTTACTATCCACAGTCAACATGATCTTTAACTGTATACTTGAATATCAAAATTAGTCAGAATGTACAAATACTGACAAGGGGGATTTTACATGAAAATAGACAGCTTATGAATAATAATAATTTAATTATTAATTTAATAATCTTTTTTTTCTTTACACTTAATCAAGGATTTTTTTTAATCTTTTAAATTTTTCTGTCCACAGGTCTGGACATGCACTGCTAAAGAAACGTTATGTACTATATCTGTTTCTAACTTTGCTGGTCAGATACATCACCTTATTAGTCAGGATATTAGCTAAAAGTACTAGGCTACACAGCACTAACTGCCACAGACAACTACAATCTACCAGTTTGCTCAAAATTAACAATAACATTCTGCTTTTGTGCCACTGGTGCATTCACTGACCAGCCTTTGTTCCAATTTCTGTTTGGCTATTTGGATGACGTTACAGTTTGAGCTGGTTCCTCTCTAGGGATCTTTGCTGTGTGTTTTATTGATGCAGCCACACAAAGCTTTACACGTTTGTCCATTCAAGTCATTCACTTCCTGCAATTTGATGTCTCTGCTTCATTTAATTGCTTTGTATGTACAAGACTGATGAAGATAAGCTAGTTGCTAGTTGTGTGCTAGTGAAAACAAATGATATTAGAAAGTATCAAAGTTTTAAAAGAGCATTCTAGCTGTAAAACTTGGGATTGGTGTCTGTCTCTGTAGACATAATAAAAATCAATCGCAAAATGAACACAAACAGAGACATAATTCTTGGTATATGAATATTTATTAATGTATGGTACACTATGTTTTGATTGGTCTGTTGTAACCAGGTTTGCTAACAGAGATCCAGTGCAAGTCTAAAAGGCTGAGGAAAACCCCCAAGGCCTCATTAGAGGATGGTACAGCAGATGATACAGAGGTGGGAGACAGTGGAGATGTTAAGCAGGTCACATCCACGACAAAAACCTTAAAAGTAAGTGAGAATGCGATTTCCAATTTAAGGGTATTTACATATTGAATGGACGCACACACACACATCTGGGTTTATCACAGTGTAATGTAAGTCATAAAAGATAACGTTTATTAGGAAACCATTAAAGAAAGTCCAGACATTTACTTCCTGGTAGCAATGATATGAATTATGTTTCATATTATCTTTTATTTCTGAAACTTTTTTTATCCTAGGAAAAAGTGGAACTAAGTCAAGACCAGCAAGCTTTGCTAAATTATATTCTTGATGCATACAACAAACATCGTATTCCTCCAGATATGGCCAAGAAACTGGTACTTCTATTCTAAGCAGTTGTATTTTCAGTTTTATTAATGACTTATGTGAAACCTGTTCAACATACTGTAAGCTATAAATGTACCTATCACCTACAAACTGCATTTATTGCATGTATTAATTTAAGACTTTAACCTCTGCTACTAGTAAAGTCAGTCAATGGCTACAGAGCCTAACCTATGCTCAGTAAATGTTTAGCCACAGTTTGAGTATGGTTATGCAAGACCTTTTAACAGCTCCTAACACCATAAAACATCAACAGTAGTAATTTGTTTAAGTGTCCCTCATTTTACAGCTCCAAGAACAGTTCAGCACAGAGGAGAACTTCCTCCTTTTAACCGAGATGGCAACCAGCCATGTTCAGGTCCTGGTTGAGTTCACTAAAAACATACCAGGTCAGGATTAATTTAAGCATATAAACAAATAAATCTGGTCAACACTAGTTTTCTATTTCTATTTCAATTGACAAATTATTGGCAAACTGGTAAAAGTTTCTTAAGGTAGCTTCTTGATGATCTGTGAACAGGTTTCCAGTCTCTGGACCATGAGGATCAGATCGCTCTATTAAAGGGTTCAGCAGTTGAAGCCATGTTCCTGCGTTCAGCCCAGGCCTTCACCAAGAAGCTGCCCCATGGACACACAGAGGTGCTGGAGGAGCGAATAAGAAAGAGTGGTAGGTTTGTTTTATCATGCATAAAATTTTAAGATAAGTCTGTCAGGACTCATATTTCAACTGTGTTTGTGCTTTAAATATATGTAAAATGTAAGGGTTTATTTTCTCTTAATGGTAAACTGTTCATCAACTAATAGGTACCTATGCAGAGTCGGAATAAATGTGTACTATTATAATACCAACAATTATTTACTATTAATTACTCAGTATTAATAAAGTAATGGCTTGGTATTTGTGATGTCTTAATCTGTAAAACTACTAAGTTCATAACTAGTTATTAGTTATGAATTGTCAAGTGCTTTACAGTACTGTTGCACTTGACACAGTAACACTTATGTCATTATGTCACTATTATCTCCTAGGGAAGGATACAGTAACATTTTAGTTATTGTCTAACATATGCAACTTACTTATTTGGTAATATATGCAAAAAGTATCCCAAGGTCTATGAATATAAGGTACACAGAGTGATCACTCAATTAGTCAAGTGTCCATCAATGAACAGCTGATAACTTCAATAAAACAGATTTCATTTTAAAACTATAATAATTTTCCTGGGTACACATTTACACTTTGTTTCTATATAGCACACAGTTATAGAAGGAATTATTTATGATCACATATGTTTACAGTAGCTGATGTCATACTATTCCTTTATACTACCTCATATAAAGGTGCATATAAAGGGACAGTGGTGTTCTTACCTTTTATGTTTGGAATATAAGGACATAAAAATGTTTTAGTGTTGGAGTACCCTACTTTGCATTAGCTTATCTTCCTTAAATAGGTATCTATAAAACATATCTATAAAATATAGTACTTTTTTTGTTTCTGCTTATTCCCTGCATTAGTACATAATAATAATAATAATAATAATAATAATAATAATAATAATAATAATAATAATAATAATTTTAGTTTATATAGTGCCTTTCACAATCCCAAGAATGTTTTACATAGGAGTAAGAAGGGAAGAAAAACATATTAAATAGTACTGTACAGTGTTACTCTGAATGGGAATGTTTATATAGCCCAACAGTGATGTATAAACTCTATTAATGCGTAATAAATGAGCATTGAATAATACTCAAATCCTACAAACCTGGATAACTCTACTTGCCTCCTTAGATGACATTCATAAAGGTTAACATGCATTATGCATCAGTGTGGTCTAATCAAAGGACCTAAGAAATTAGCTCTCTCTTTATTACCTAAAGGTGCAAATTACAATAGACATACTTTTTCCAGAGGACTGGATACGAAGTATAAAAAGCATATTCCCACTCAGCATGTTAGCATTTATTATTATACACGAGTGTAGTGTTCCATGTTTAACATGGAACAAATAAATGAGTAAAATAAATGAACGGGTGAAATATTTGAAATATAATACGGGTAGCTAGAATCAGAGGTGCAGACTTGGATGTATAAAAGTTCTTTAGTCCTTCAGTTAAGTAATAACAAAATTTGCGCAGATTATAAGAGGTATATTATAAAGCACTGACCTGGATGTAAATATGTTTGGATACAATACTAAATACTAAAAAAATCAATGCTAAAAAAATGCAGTTTATTTTTTTTGATTAGTTAGTTTTTGAAAATATTTTATAATTATTTTATTAATTTATTTTTATAAATATATTTTTTTAATAAATCCAGGTTTCCATTCCAAACAAACAAACAAACAAACAAACAAACAAAACAATGACCTTTCATTACTCCTTTCTTCGGATCTGTAGACAGTTCAGTTCATTCCTCTGTTTTTTCCTTGACAGCTTATGTAATGTTTTACCTTTATTGGTTATTAATCATGAAACATGCAGAAGGCCATGTTTTTTGTATACTGATGTATATATGAGGAAATTGGGAAATATAATATGTCCTGTAAATAATAGATTTACAGGACATACAGGCCAATTTACAAAAATACAGGCCAATGACACTAGCTGAAATAGATACTTATTAATTCAAAAATTTAATCTTTTGTATATTTGAAAGACAAAGCTCATGTCTGGTTCGAATGCTTGATTTATGAGAAAATATCAATCTGTATAATAAGGAGAGCTAGTAATACAGTAATAATAATAAAAAACAGTAAAACACAAACACACAAAATCTTTAACTGGAATAAAGGTAATGAAGGTTCATGTCAACGTCATTTGTACATGAATGAGAGGTGCAGACGTGGATGTGTACAAGTTCATTAGTCCATCTTTGCACTACAATCTGTGACTGGTTTTATACAACTTGACAAATACAGGCCGATGTGTTTTAAAGCTTACTTGAGAGTGTGTCAAAATGCATTTCCAGCTAAATCAATTTAAAATTCTGAATCCATTTAAAAATCCCATCACCTTTGGTGATGTTTTAGCAGATGATGGAGTGCTGTCATTTCAATGCTACTGATATTTCTATATAGAGAATGCACTGCAGAGGAAACTGTCACTCTGTCATTCTGTAAGAGCCCCAAAATATTCACACCAAAGGCCATCCAAAGAGAAAAAGAAAGCTTCTGTCTAAAAAGGCCATTGTTCTCTATCTAAACATCGAGAGCTCTATTGTCCGTCTCTCTGCCTCTCTGCGCTCCTGACATTTCTCTGGTTTGAAGGGTCTTTTTTATGTGCCTGTGTATGCAGAGTCCCTCTCTTTGGGGAAAGCTGGTGACAAATGTTATCCCTTAATCTGAAAGGTTTAGAATGAATATCTGCAAAAAGTTAGCATCTAGTGATGATTGCATCTTTAAAAAAAGACAGCTCTCTCTAACATATACTTGACCAACCTGGGCCATTAGTATAATATTTTTTTCCGGAAAGAAGGATCAGAATCCTAGCAACACCATTTTTTCCAAGGAGTTTAAATGAGTTGAATTTCACCCCATAGATTATAATGACCTTTCACTGAGGGTTTTTCCTGATTGGCTGATTTGAAAAGGGAGATCATCTCCTGGCTCTTCACACTAAATGCTTTACATCAAAATAGAGCTCTCAGCTCTCATACCCAACAAAGAATAATAATTATACCAATGATAACGATAAAGACAAAGACCATGCACAAAGCAGGCAAGGCCTTCAAAACAAGCTCCGAATGGATGGGTGTTTCTGAGAATCCCACTGAATGTGGAAACACATGCAGCTGTGCATGTGAACGCCAGATTCAGACAGACCTGGACTAGTGTTGTTGAAACAAAGCTTCATGGCTCTCACTGTTCTTTATAATAATCTTCTTTTGCTGATACTGACTTTACATTTAAACATTGAGTGTGTTACTACATGTTTCGGTATGTACACTGACTGCATGTGAATTGGCAGAAAATGTAAAAACGTCATTTCTTTGGGAAGTAATAATGTAATCATTAGGTACAAACACATATTCTTTATTCAGACAACCTGGGGTAAATAAATTGTGTTAGTAGTAGTAAAACATTTACTACTGTTGTGTATGGTTTATATGTGATTGATCACAATGCCACCTAGTGGCTTCTCAGAGGAAAGGAAAATTCAAAATAAGGTCTTTTTGTCTCTCTTCAATCAGCTTGTCTTCTACACATAACTGACATTTTTGACCATTTTCTCAAACTTTGTAAATTCAGCTCATGAGAATTAGCATTTCTTTATCTCAACCCAGTAACAGTTTATAATGTTCTTACTTCTCTCACAGTATTGAGAAAGTATTCACAGTATTATTTGTCTGAAATAATCAGCTCTTGTGATAACACTAAAATGCAAAGAAAATTTAACTGACTTATAAATGCATCTTTACACTGTCAGAAATTCATTTCAGTGTTCAAATTCAGGTCTTTAATCTGCAAACAAATTCCCGTTTCTCTTTTATTTTTGCTGTTATTCTCAAATTGTACAGGATCATTTGTCTTATATTTATTTATGATTTAGCTTCTTATTTTTCCTTAAAGGGAAAAAAAATATAAGAAACAGGCCAGAATTCATTCATCTCCAAATAACATTACATTTTTATTATCAAAAGAGGTACACATAATAAAAATCTATCAGTGTTAATATGCCATTTTCATCTTTGTTATAATTTCTTCTTTTTTTATAAACTGCTCCATTTGAAATTTGACTGAGCTAAATACTTTGGTGTAAGAGATAACATTTTTTGTTTTTTAATTTTTAACTTATTAAAATCTTCTTATTATAATTATTTAGCTGTTTTTTGTTTTGTTTTGTTTTTCTCTTGCCCAGCTATTATGTCGTTCTGTTGTGTTTTCACTATTTAAATATTGCATGTTTTTTAAGAAATCCAATTAAATTAAGGTCAGTGCCAAACATAACCGCACCCAACTATATTAATGGGTAATTTTCACAAAAAAGGTACTAATTATCCATTCACTTGATCATGTAGCAGAGCAATGCACAAAAAACGTTGCTGATAAAATTTGAGAGCTGCAGTTAATATACAAACATATGAATGGAGAGAAAAAAGTTTATTCTTAGTAAATCTGACAGTGGTATAGTTGCTTCTGGTGGTGATTTTCACACAACAGTCTCTAAAGCTGTACACAGAATTCAGTCTGTCCAGTTATTTGCTGGTAACTTTCGAAAAATTTGAATTAATGCAAGACCAGGATGTGAATTTTTTACTTCCTGCTTTCTTGGTTTTGTGGAGTAGATTTATCTCACTGGTTTTTTGTTTTGTGTTCTTGGTGATGAAACACGAATCAGATTAGGCTTCACTATACACCCGAAAAGTACACCTGAACCTTAAAATGTGGGCTACACTGTGACACTGTAAACTTTGAATCCAGCATAATTCGAATGTGACTCAAATAAAAAATGAGCTTTTTAATGTCTTGTCTAAAAGCATTTATCTGGGAGGATTAAACATTTTATGGACTAGGCCAGGTTGAACAAATATTAGAACAATAATTAAGCCAGGCTTCACTGTATTAACCCAGCTCCTTGCTGATGTTTCTTCTTTTCACCACAGGAATATCTGAGGAGTTTATTGTCCCCATGTTTAACTTTTATAAAAGTATTGGGGAGCTACAGATGATGCAAGAGGAACATGCTCTCCTTACAGCCATCACTATCTTGTCTCCAGGTGTGTACATGCCTGTCGATCAATAACCAATGATTCATTTACAGCTGAACTTGAACTTTTCCTTCTTCCAGGATGATTATGTCATCGCCAGGTTGATGACATCCCATTAATTTTATTTCATGGGAAAATGCTATAAATTGTCTTCACTTCTTTATATGGCTAGTTGTCTATTACACTGCGTTAACATAAAATAGTAACAATAGTTAATAATAAATGAAGGAAAACATTTAAAAAAAGTTTTCCCTTATTGACCGCCTTTTCCTTATTGTTTAGCCTAGAGTAACCTTAGGTAATGTAACTAACTAATGCATTTAAAGGTTCTGAATTGTCATCAGGGACAGAGAAGCTGGGTATGCTATCAAATAAAAGAGGAATATTATAATCGCTGTTTAGTGTGTTTGTTTATGTTAAACACCATAAATCCATGTGTGCCTTATTTTGGTACAAATTTAAATAGTTCTAGTGATATAATGGTGTAAAACCATACAGTTGGTACTAGGCTTTATGATTATGCCTGAAATAAATGAAGAGTACGGCAAAAAAAAAATACCCAGCTATTGTACAGTTTTCAGTCATTAAGATTTTTACATCACTAAATACATTATACAATGCTTGGTCCCCCAGAACATTATTTAAAGTAAAAAAAAAATTTTAAAGTGAAAATTAGAGTATGATTAAAGCAACTCTGATGCACAGTCCTGACAGTGTTCTTGTTCTTGGTAGACCGGCCATATATTAAGGATCAGCAAGCTGTGGAGCGACTCCAAGAAACAATGCTAGAGGTGCTGAGGAAGGTTTGCAAACTGAAGCACCCTCGGGAACCACAGCATTTTGCCCGGCTGCTGGGCCGACTGACTGAGCTACGGACGCTGCATCACCACCATGCTGAGATGCTGGAGTCATGGCGCATGAGTGACCACAAGTTTAACCCGTTGCTTTGTGAGATCTGGGATGTACAGTGACTCTGCGGCAATACAGGGAAGGAAGCAAGCCATTCAAAAACTTTTCGTTCCTGGGAGTTAAACTGTGCTTCTAATATGGGAGAACCCAAGTGTGTTCACAAGACTGCAGTTAAATATTGAATGTAATAAATACTGTATGGTCAGCTGTCAATAAAATGCTTAAGGAATGTGATATGTATAATACAATTGCAAAATAAATATGATTTATATCATATTTGTGTGGACTTTGATATTGTCTGCTCTCTCTCTTTCTCTCTCTCTCTCTCTCTCTCTCTCTCTCTCTCTCTCTCTCTCTGCATTAGTTGCAGTAGCCAGCAAGTTAAAGCAGTAGCACTGTAGTTAAGAAGTTACAGGCAATGCGTCTGAACATCTTTGGGTCAGACTTTATGTCAGGTCGTGATAAAGCATTTAGTGTTTCCTGGTGAACAGCAGCACCCACTGACACACTCCACAGACCTGATTGTACAGACATCAGATAACAAGGAACATTAACTTCTGAGGGGCTTTACACTTTTAACTGATCTTTCAACTTTCCTCTTTCTTCTTCCTCAGTTTTTGGGGTGTGACAATACGCTGATAATAAACTAACTCGAGTAAAATGATTAATGTACACGCAGAAGAGTTTCAGCAAGAAGCCCTCCTCCAGGATTTAAAGGTTCTGACCCCTAATGCTAAGACAATCACTTGTGACTGCACTGTGGAACATTGCTATGGAAGAGAAACAGAAAGAAAATGAATTCAGGTATTTGGCTGCACATCCAGCACTTTATCAAGATTTTGTATTGGATTATATATACTTGAATCAATATCTGTTTATGCACTGAAACTTTAGAAATTGTTTGCATTTAATAAATATATTTTTACTAGCATTCTTTATAGAAATACACATTTTTATAAATCTTTTTTTACAAATTTATTTTTGTTTGTTATTTTATTTTTTCAACTGTTATGTGTGCATATATACTGTACATCTTCTTCTTCTTCTTCTCCTTTTTCTTCCTATTATTATTATTATTATTATTATTATGATTATTATGATTATTATGATTATTATGATTATTATGATTATTTTTTTATTATTATTATTATATATTTTTTAAATTATTATTATTAAAGACGGGCATGGGATGCATGCAGAGAAGTTCCAATTATTCAAGATGGACAAAAACCCACAAAACGACTCAGGTTTATGAGATGGTTCTGCTGTAGCATGGTTGGTACACTGGTGTTTGCTCTTACATTACTGAGTAAGGTAAGCTGTGTTATTTAACATTAAAACTTTACTGTTTAAAAATATTCTTATTATACTATTACACATTCTATATTGAAACTGTAAAGTGCAGTAAACAGTAACTAAACAAACAAAGATAAGCAAACAATGCAAATATTTAATGTGAAATTTTTGCTTTAAAGAAACACCAACAGTCATAGGTACAATTTGTGCCTATGTTTGGAAATAAGGAAATTAGCCATAGTTTTTCTGTAGACATTTCATTTTTGTTGGAAAAGTTATCTTGGGAAATATAAAATTTTGTATTGACCTAATAATGCAGAACTCATAAAATAGTTTCTATAATAAAATAAATTTGGGTGCCTAAACCTTTTGCACAGCATTCCTGATACCTGAATATCTGTTTACAGTTTATTTATTTATTTGTGTAGTCATCATTTCTGATTTTGTTAAAACTTGGAAGCAACATGAATGTGAGTGTGCCTGAAGGACAAAAAGCAAGCGCTATGCTGAGTACCGGCTGTGTGTTGATTGGACCAAATATTCTGCTTCTGATCAAGAGTCTATGGAAGTTCATTTTCAAAAGTGCAGTAAAACCATCCAAGAAAACAATCATGTGGGTAAGTGTGTTTATTAGAACGTTTCATTTAATTAATTTTATGAACAATAAACATATTAAAACAACTAGTGACCAGAAAAACATACTATGCTATACTATAAAATTCTATAACAGATCTATGTACTTGTCTTCTAGGTGCTGTTTGTTGAGTTGTTGGTGTCACTTGGACAAGCAGTTCTCACTATGGTGGCCATGCCATATTTTGACATTGTCACTAATGTGACAATCTTAAACAGTGTGAGCATCATGTC
>JAOVVF010000036.1:25290710-25303031 GCA_028565595.1 Duopalatinus emarginatus | reverse complement strand
ACAGATTTCCAGCCCTCTGCAGTGATGTTACTGATTGACAGACTTAAACTCTACCCAGACGTGGGTGCTGCTTGTGGTCGGATTCATCCTACTGGTACTGGTATGATGAGCTGCTTGTTCTATTTAAAAAAAATTCACCAGTACTCTGTAAAAATTACCCTTAAACTTAATTTTTTTCATTTTTTCTCACACCGGTTAATACTACATGACCTATATGGGACCTAATAAATGCATTGACCTTTATTTCCATTAAAATTGTGCATCTAAAGGGCCCATGGTGTGGTATCAGAAATTTGAGTATGCAGTGGGTCATTGGCTGCAGAAGACGGCAGAGCATGTGTTTGGCTGTGTGCTCTGTAGCCCTGGTTGCTTTAGTCTTTTCAGAGGTGCTGCCCTTATGGACGATAATGTTATGAAGAGATACACTACCAAGCCAACAGAAGCCAGTCACCATGTACAGTACGACCAAGGTATTATCTCATGCATATCTTTTTAAACATTCAGCATCAATTTATTTTAAAATAAATATTTAACTTTACAATGAAATCTGACTCTGCTTAATTATTTAAGTCTGTTTACAGATTAATGAGCAGTATAAATTGTAGACATTTCTTCTTGTACAATTGTGTGATTCTAGGAGAGGACCGCTGGCTTTGCACTCTCTTACTGCAGCAGGGCTGGAGGGTGGAATATAATGCAGCATCAGACGCCTACACCAACGCACCACAGGACTTCAAAGAGTTCTACAACCAGCGGCGGCGCTGGGGGCCCTCCACCATGGCCAACACCATTGACCTGCTTGGCTCTGGGGGCCTGACTGCTCAGCAGAACAGCTCCATCTCTAAACCTTACATCCTTTACCAGGTCATCAGCATGGGTGCCTCCATTTTAGGCCCTGCCACCATCTGCCTGATGATAGCAGGTGAGTTAAAAATAGATAGAGATAGAGCTAAAGTAAAAAAAAAAAAAACTCTAAACACGTTCCCAATTATATAGATGAAAAAGCTAGTCGCTACACTATTATGTGTAATACTTTGTCTTTTTCAGGAAGCTTTACTTTCATCCTAAATATGGAACAAAACGTGGCTCTCGCTGCAGCCATAGTGCCTCCCACAATCTACCTGGCACTATGCTTCAAGATAAAAGCTGACACACAGATCCAGATAGCAGCAGTCATGAGTGTTCTGTATGCATTTCTCATGACTGGAACTATTCTCTCCATCATAGGTAGCATTTTTTTCAATGTCTTCATGATGAAAATTGTTTTGGTTTGGAAACTGAGCAACCAAGCAAGAATGTAACTGACTCCAACCTTATCTGTATCTTTTCTTTTTTAGGGGACATAGTGAAGAGTCAGACATTTATGACCCCCAGTGGCCTGTTTCTGATTGGTATGACCATACTGTACCTCATAACAGCAGCTCTTCACCCTCAGGAGTTTTCCCTGATCATCTATGGGGTTCTGTATTTCCTCTGCATACCCAGTGGTTATCTCCTGCTTTCTATTTACTCTATTGTGAATATGAACAATGTCTCATGGGGGACAAGAGAGACTGCTGGCAAAGTTAAAACTGTAGCAGTGAGCGCCATCAAGAGGCAGGTCTTACAGGCTGCATGCTGTAAATGCCCCTGCTGGGATAACAGTGACAATACAAGCGAAACTGAACCACTACTGAACTCTTTAATGTCAGAGGAGCAAGATCCTGTTAAGTTCCCAATGGACTGTGAAGAAACTGAGAGGTAAACAAACAAACAAAAAATAGACAAATACTGTGTCTATTTTTGATACTTTCTCATTACACAATATTTTAGATTTTAGACTCTATTTTAGACATACTGTATTGTAGATTTAGTTTGTTTTTCTTGTAAGTTTACCACCACCATGTGGTAGAATATCTAAGTGTTGTCCAGCATTACTATACTGATTTAATTTTAATTCATGTAAATTTTATTTGAATCTATTCACTAGGTCAGATTAATGCATCACACTACAAACTTCTAAAAGTAAGTGTCAGTAAGTTTAAAGTAAGTGTGAGTCAGTAGCTCAAAAAGAATTGGTATTTATAATTCAAATAGCATTTTATGAAGAAAGGATCAAAGATATTTTTTTCAGTTCTTTATAAAACAATGCATAAAGACTGGATTGAAGATCTGCAAGTAAAATCTCATGATTTTCCACTTTACCAGGACACACTCCCAGAGGTAAAACTGTTTGTTTTCATTATTGTAAAAACACAATATAGTGTATTTTATTGTAACTATTTGCCCTTATTCTGCATATTTTCTACTGATGTTCTAGGATGAAACCGAGTTTTGGAAAGAGCTGCAGAAACGGTACTTGGAGCCCCTTAAAGAGAACAAAGACCAACATAAAAAAGTTGCAGAAGAGCTTAAAGACCTTAGAAACAAGGTGAGACTGTGTAGAGTATGCAGACATCCTATAGATTATATACACAACATATAGAATTACAACTGATCTAGTAAGACTGATTTTCTTATTTAGGTGACATTTGTCTTCTTCATCTGCAATGCTCTTTGGCTGATGGCTACATTTTTTCTTCAAATTATTGGCAAGCCTGTCACCCTGTATATTCCAAAAATATATCCAAATGGGACTGTTGCAAAAGGGGAAACATTTTCTGTTGATCCAATATCATTGATGTTTCTTCTGAGCTTTACGTTGCTGCTATTTATGCAATTTTTTGCCATGCTTTACCACAGGTAACTATTTTACCTAAAATTATATTTACATAAAACTATATTTTACATTTGCACAACATTGAAAAAAGTGCAATATTTGGACTGGGCCATTTAATTTGATTGCCATGGATTCTGGGGGTTTTTCTTTTAACCCCTGGAGTTCATACAAATGCATGGCCCAAAAATTTAAATGTGATTTTATCTAGACACAATACAATTTTTTAGGGTATATAATATTAATATATAATTAAAGGTTACATGCATATCTGGAGTACTGTCAGAACAGCTTTCTTCAGAATACATGGAGTATTTTAATTTACTTGTTAACTTGCTGAGTACAATTTAACAAAATAGGTATCCTATAAAAAAAAAGTTCCCACTAGGTTGCATTCATGCATCTTGCCTTCATCAGCCTGAGCCAGGTAGCCTGACAGATCTCCAATCAGTTGTAGATGCACAAGAAGTGACAATACTACACCAAGTGTGGGTGCAACTGAAAGGCTTGTATAGCAGAGCTGATTAGGGTGGAACGATCTGGTGGCAATCATTAGGGTTGTCCTGGTTACAGTGTTAGAACGCCAGAGAGCTAGACCTCTGGTGGCCTGAAGGGGGATTACTGACAGCTGACAATAACTTTCCACCAAATATTAAAACATAAACTTATGATGAGTCACATGAATAATTGGGAATCACATACTGAGATTATATGACTAGCTACCTTGTGTCTGCAGCATTCATGCTGACATGCTGACACAAGCAGTCCATGTGTTTGTTTAAATGACAAAGTAAACTGCACAGAAATCATAAAGCAATAGCAAAATGAGGCTTTCTGTACTCAGCAGTAAAACAAGCAAAGTGGAAAACTTCACTAGTTCAGAAGGAAATCATTCTGGCTTTTCCAAAACTAAGTAAGGATATTAATTCAGTGTTAATTAAATTAATTAAATTCAGCAATTTTAATGTTGTTTTGTTCTGATTAGGTTGTTTTTCTTTTGGTTTTGTTTATTAATGTTTTTTTTTTTTAGAATATACACCTTAATCCATTTTGTGGCCTACACTGACACTGAGATTAAAACTACTAATAAATAGTCTGCTGAATCCAGTCATAGGGGAAAATGGTACGGTTTTTTTTCAATATCAGTATACAATAAATGATTGAAACAACAGGAAAACTGATGTTGGTGATGTGATTTTTCTACAGGTTCCTGAGTCATCAGAAACCAATGTTGTGTTTGTCTGGTTGGTTGCTTTATTGGCTCTACAACTAGATGACATCTCACCTGTTCAGTAAAAGCAGCCGACTAGAGCTTTTTCGCAATTTGTCCTTACAAAACATTGTGGTGTAGTAGTGTAGGTTAAGGTTTACACTTAAACCAGTACTAGGTATGTTAAAGTAGACATATACTAGTACTAGCTATTTACTAAGAGACTATTTGATCGATTGATTTATTTTATTAATCTATCTAATGTCCTTATTAAATCACTGACTGATTATAATTTTTTTTTTGCTCATTAGAATAAAAATGACTTTCTTGTAACTATGTTTTTGCTTTTTGTCGATAAAAATGGAAATCTATTTTATCTTTCCTATATCAAGCCAAATTCAATAATATATGAAGAAAAACACAGAAGCACAGCACAGGCTTCTCAGACAGATTACAGAAAAAATTAATCAGCACCTGAAGCTGCTTCAATCTTTCTGCAGCAGCCATTCTCTTGCATACTTATACAGTATTGTTGTTAAGGAAATGTGTTTTGTTATCATGCAAGGTTTAGTATGCTTTCTACTAGAACTGATGACTGGTTCTAGTGGAGCAACCAATTGACTCTATGTGGAAATTAGCCATTTGTATGACCTGTCGTCAGATGATGTGCTCTCCGAGTCTGTGTAGGCCGGCGTTTTGCACTAGATGTCTACAAGACCTCCCACACTTCACTAACAACATTACCTTATAGTTAGGATAGGTTATTTTACCAGCAAGAGAGAGAAAGGCATCAAACTATATGTCAAACTACTATAGTTTACTGTTCGTTTAGCAAGCCTGCTACCTTAACAATAAATATTAAACTAACGCTATGTTTGTGTATAAGAAGTAACATTATAACCTACAATATTTCTGTTAATGTTTTCATTCAGGTCCACACAGTCTCTAATAAAGCTCAGACCTCCTGTTTAAACAGTGTTAATAAGAACTTCTTTAAATGAAATTGCGACTACACGCCCTAATGTGCTACTCTAAGTCACAAACAATAAGTAAAGAAGCTGGCTTTATTTTTAAGCAGAAACATGTAGGGACCACCCAGTCCATTGAGATTTTAGAATTCAGCGGCAAATTTAGAGATGCTATAACTGCATCTCTAAATCCTCTATAGCTTAACAACAATTGAGTGTTCAGGTGTTCTTGTAGTGCTTATTTTACAGCAGTGATTCTTAGTCTTGGGGTTGTAAAAGAAACTCTCAAGCTTCTCTTATGATTCATTAATTTAATATTTCTATTAATATTATACATATTGTTCAAACCATGACACAGTTTGTGTGCTACTGTTTTCATAGCTAACTGGGAGTCACATTCGAGCCATACTTGTACTTGGACAACTCAATAACAGAAGCTAAGAAAAACACAAAGAATGCGGAAGCATTAACTGCATACAAGTTTACAGGATAATGATGGTGCAATTTGTAATTTCCTATAAACATGTCCTAATAATAATAATAATAATAATAATAATAATAATAATAATCAGCAGTGCTGATATAGAAAAATTAAACACTTTCACAGTAACTCCACTCCACATCAAGCTGCATTACACCACTGCACATGGCCTATTTTTCTATAACAACAAGCCCTGTTGCATTTCAGTCCTTATGTAATGCTTTACTGATAAATGTGGCTGAATTAAACCAATTTTGCAAAGATAAAAATATTAAAACTGATCTCACAAAGATATGAAAAGCAAAGATATGAAGTCTGATCTCAGTTATTGGAAGGATTTGGTTGCAGTTGTTGCCAATAAAGATGACCCAACCAGGTCATCTTTTGTGGCAAATATTTGTCACCTGTGTGATATGGGCTGCATAAGAGTCACTTAAAAAGTGTGTTTTGTGCTTCCTCCTTGCCTTATCTGCAAAAATGCAAAAATAGAAAATAGAAAGAAACAAATCTTTCACAGCATTAGACATTCTGACATCATGTATGCGTTATAATATTACAGATTTTTTTTTAGTCCACAGTGACTTATTTGCTCTGTGTATTGCAAATCATCTTTTATAAGTTTGTGCTGATAGGACATTTGTTTGAAATACACTTTAGATTATTGAGTAGCTTTATGTAAAGATGAAAGCATTTAACAGGCAGAAGAGAAGAGAATTTAAAGGATGAACAATAAAACAGCAGATACATATAGCTACAAACCTGGATTTAATGAAATGATAAAATATTAATGATGACACTGCTGATGCCTTTAAAATGTTGCTTACAGTAAAGTACAATAAACATATCAATACAAATGATACAGGGCTAGAATGTCCTTCAGTTGTGATCGTTTCAGTTTTGAGATCTTATACTAAAGTTGAATTTATTATGTGTCTTTCAGTAATAGGGTTTTGTGGATGTGAAGGCGTTTCCATCTTTGTTTCAGAATGAACATTCGTTTCCGTAGCTGAAGGAGCCTTAAGAAAGAAAAAGAAAATTATTTTCATTATTGCCTTATATATATTAACTGATATTACTAAAATGTTGAAAAGCTTGAAAGAATACCCTTTTTCGATAGTAGGGCTTAATCTCAGTGTCAGCATATGATACAAAATGGATTAATGTGTAGATTCTGCAGAGAACACAACACAAATTTGTGATTGCTGTGCATCATATCACTGCTATAAAATGTACTTTAAAAAAAATTGCAACCGCGTTTCTTTACTCCAATGAAGATTTAAAGCTGCATAATTGTATTTGATGATAATGGCCCACATTTTTTTTAATATAGCAACAATAAAATGAAAAAAAAAATCTTGTCTTTTCTAATCATTTCTAACACACACACATATATAACTGACAATATTATTTATTAGACTACAATTATTTAATATAAGGCTATACTGAATGGATTCAGTTACCTGTGGTAAAGCATGGCAAAAAACTGCATAAACAGAAGTAATGCAAAGCTCAGGAGAAACATCAGTGATATTGGATCAACTGAAAAATTTTCATTAGTTGAAGTAGTCCCATTTGGATAAATTTTTGGAATAGCCAGGGTGACAGGCTTGCCAATAGTTTGGAGGAAAAAGGTGGCCATCAACCAAAGAGCATTGCAGATGAAGAAGACAAATGCTACCTAAATAAGAAGATAATCCCAAAATTATCATTTCGTTCATTTTGTTTAGCATGTTGTATATAATGAGATGTTCTCTCTGTATACTCTGTAGAATCTCACCTTGTTTCTAAGGTCTTTAAGCTCTTCTGCGACTTTTTCCTGTTGCTCTTTGTTTTCTTTAAGAGGCTCTAAATACTCTTTCTGAAGCTCCTTCCAAAACTTAGTTTCATCCTAGAACATCAGGGGAAAATATGTGGAATAAGATGAAACAAGTACAATAAATCCAAACCTTTTTGGAGACTGGACGAACGTGGATAATACCTCTGGGAGTGTGGCCTGGTGTAGTCGAATGTCATGAGATTTTACTTGCAGGTCCTCAATCCAGGCTTGATTTTTTTATAAACAGAATTGGAGAAAAATATTATTAGCCATAATACATTCATTATTTTATAGATTATATATTGTATATATTTACATAAAAAATCTAATAGGCATGCACACAACTTACTCTTTGGCATTTGTAATGTGGGGCATTTATGTGATCTAGTAAAAGAAGAAGTGTGGGAAAATATTTTATCCAATAAAGGATTATAAACCTGACCCACTGATTTAGATATTTCTTAAAATTAGGAAATAACCTATCATGAGAAAGGTGAATCATAAAAAGTAAAACTGAAAAAACAATATGTTCTTAAATACTCTTTAAGGAAAGTAAATTATCTACTAAGTTAGTGCCAGAGTTGTAGATTATAGATGAAAATGTTGATATTATATAAACTGTTGTGCAGTATTGATAATAAAACTCTTCTCTCTCTTGGTACCAAGGTGGTGAAATGAACTTCCCCTAGATGTCCATACAGCAGCGTCTCTGTCTTTAAACGCCAGCAAAAACGAATTTGTTCTGCCAGCATTTAACTGAGCAGTGACTTGTTTGCAAATTGTGTTTGTCATGTTCTCTTTCAGATTATCCATAGGAATTATTTTACTTATTGTCTTGTTCTCTCTGCAGGTTGTCTATTTGGATTTTGGCAAGTTTTATAATTGATACAACATGGCTCTTTTCTAGCAAGATTCTGGCTTTGAGTTCTTGAATCCTATATGCACTAGCTTCAGATACTCTAGTACAGATAGATATAAGTAAATGACAAAGCACTTTTGCATAAGAGTGGTTAAGGGCGTCTGCTAAATGTAATAAAGATGTGTGGAATTGTCAAAAAATACAGCAAATGAAATTTTGGTTTAATTGTTTGTTTATCTATTTACCTCTCCATCTCTTCAGAATCTATGTGAATGTTGAAATCTCCCTCCTCAGGTACAGTAGAATTCACTGATTGTTCATTTAAGCTTGTATTGTCACTGTTATCCCAGCAGGGGCATTTACAGCATGCAGCCTGTAAGACCTGCCTCTTGATGGTGCTCACTGCTACAGTTTTAACTTTGCCAGCAGTCTCTCTTGTCCCCCATGAGACATTGTTCATATTCACAATAGAGTAAATAGAAAGCAGGAGATAACCACTGGGTATGCAGAGGAAATACAGAACCCCATAGATGATCAGGGAAAACTCCTGAGGGTGAAGAGCTGCTGTGATGAGGTACAGTATGGTCATGCTAATCAGAAACAGGCCACTGGGGGTCATAAATGTCTGACTCTTCACTATGTCCCCTAAGAAAGAAAAAGATACAGATAAGGTTGTGTCAGTTAAATTCCTGCTTGGTTTCTATACCCGATTCTAAGTCAAAATATATAATTAATTATTAAACTTTTTGTTTAGAAATGTTATAATATAACCATAGATGTGGACAATATGTGATAAAATGTCATTCATGTCATAAACAAATATAAACATAAACAAATGTCCTGTCTGTGTAAGAAAAATCAATGAATCATATGTGAGAATTATCTGAAAGAATCATATGTGAAAAATCATTTATTTTAATTAATCAATTTTAAATAAATTCATGAATTTAAAATAATTAAAGTATGTTATACGGAATACCATGAAAGTAAACAAATCATTTGCATCAAAAAAAAAAAAAAAATAGCACAAAAATAAAATTTATAGGGGAAAACAGATTTTACACAAATGTGTAAAAAGTCTTGTGGAAATGAATGAATCATGCAAAAAAAAAAAATGTATAAACTGCGTGTAAATTCATGATGTGAGTTACATGTTCCCTGTAAGTGCAACCAGAAATCTTTGTTAAAGAAATTTTTCTTACCTATGATGGAGAGAATAGTTCCAGTCATGAGGAATGCATACAGAACACTCATGACTGCTGCTATCTGGATCTGTGTGTCAGCTTTTATCTTGAAGCATAGTGCCAGGTAGATTGTGGGAGGCACTATGGCTGCAGCGAGAGCCGCGTTTTGCTCCATATTCAGGATGAAAGTAAAGCTTCCTGCAGGAGACATTATAGGCAAATTTTAAAGATGTTATTCCGTATAACCCATAAGAAAAAAGCAACTACAGTATATTGGCTATTATAAGGGTGAATCAGATGAAAACCTTAAAATGAGTCAGTAAATTACAAAAGCCGTTTGTGCACAGATGTAGTTTATGTGACTCATCAGGAGCCACAGGAATGATCTACAACTTACAACTAGATTATTGTACATGATAACGCATTCAACTATGAAATTAGGAGCAAGTTTAGACTTCTTCTGTTTTCGATTAAAAAATAAACCCTAACGCTTACCTGCTATCATCAGGCAGATAATAATAATAATAATAATAATAATAATGAACATCACTGACAGTAAACATCACTGACATTAATAACAATACACACAGTGTAATAAAATAATTATGTATGATATAGAGTAAATTTTTTAAACAATTGAAAATTAAATAATTTTCAACCACCCAACTAATAAAAAAAACACAGTACAATTTTTTTAGTACTTACATACCCTACTGCTACTTAAATACCCTTTTAATATGCGTCTCTCTATTTACCTGTATTCGTATTCTCTGTCCTCCTCGTCCATAGTGATGCTTGGCTGCGCTCTGAAAATTGTCTGATGATGATCGGCCACAATAACAGCTTGTAAGTACTTGGCCTAGGGCATTCTTAGTAACACTCTAGATGTCTTTATACAGCTGTGCATAAGCGCTGAGGTATGTTGGTATTAGCTCATTGTTACACCTTTGCTTGTTTACCTGGAAGAAGGTTGAGGAAGAAGGAAGAAAAGTTTAAAAAAGGCCTTTGTGAAATATGTTAATCCACTTGTATGTTAATATGTATATTTAAAGTCTTACCATAAACATGATACGTCACTTTCAATGTAAATACATTATTACGCGATTTTTTTGTGTTGTCTCCTTGGGAAAAACAGTGCATGCAGGTGCCATCAGGGAGAACCACAGATACCAGTGAAAAATGTTTCATTCATACAAGTCAGTATGTAGAATGTTGCCCTTAACAACAATTGACCTGTTCAGGTGTTCTTGTACTGCTTATTTTACAGCAGTGATTCTTAGTCTTGGGGTTGTAAAAGAAACTCTCAAGCTTCTCTTATGATTTATTAATTTAATATTTCTATTAATATTATAAATATTGTTTAAACCATGACCCAGTTTGTGTGCTACTGTTTTCATAGCTAACTGGGAGCCACATTCGAGCCATACTTGTACTTGGACAACTCAATAACAGAAGCAAGGCAAAGCACAAAGAATGCTGAAGCATTTATGACATGAGTTTACAGGATAATGATGGTGCAATTTGTAATTTCCTATAAAAATTCTAACAACAACAACAACAATAATAATAATAATCAGCAGTGCTGATATAGAAAAAGAAAACATTTTCACAGTAACTCCACTCTACATCAGGCTGAATTACACCACTGCACATGGCTAATTTTTTTATAACAACAAGCCTTGTTGCATTTCAGTTTAGTGATAAATGTGGTTGAATTTAAGCAATTTTGCCAAGATAAAAAGATAGGAAAATCTAACAAAGATATGAAACACAATAATATGAAGTCTGATCTCAGTTATTGGAAGGATTTGGTTGCAGTTGTTTCCGATAAAGATGACCCAACCAGGTATTAACTTTGTGGCAAATATTTGTCACCTGTGTGATATGGGCTGCATAAGAGTCACTTAAAAAGTGTTTTGTGCTTCCTCCTTGCCTTATCTTCCTTAAAGGTTCTGAAACCTTCAACCTTTAAAATACAAAAATAGGAGAAAAAACTCTTTCACAGCATTGCATTATAAAATGTTTAGCCCTAAATTATACATGTGGAACAAACAAAGATGATGGCCAAGATTTCCTTCAGGGTTGTTTCTCAAGAAGTTCGGTACCCTTTGCTTTTTATAGTTGGTTTCAAGTTTACTATAAAAAAGGAACTTTATTCCAGCTAACAGATATCTGAATTTGATCTGAATTTAAAGAAATTGCTTCCAATGAAGGTTATATAAGAAAGAATTCTTTCTGTGATTGATAGGATAATGATAGGCTTATTGTAGTTTTAGATTTATTTGTTTTCCTGGCAGTTTGTTGGATGAGGAAGAATTAGCAAAAAAGCACCTGTGACCCAGGCTTATTTAAATTGCAGAGGGAAACACTGGTGGGGAGTATGGGAAAATACCAAGAAATATTTACTTGGCATCAGGAACAAAATATATTTACATGCACAGGCCTAGATTTACCAAATGTAGGATTTATCAAATATAGGAATGATGGTGTTAGACAGCCACTTAAGGAAAAAATATTAATATGAATTTATATAATTGGACCATTTTAAAAAAATAATTACATTAAAGAGATATTAATTTATATAATACAATATTAAAATATACAAGGGCATTAATTACTGACATTACAGCCAGGAAATAATCTAGCTTGTAATACCTAGCATGATATATCGTAATGTAATTTGCAATGGCTAAGAAAGGAGAGGGTTGTGTCTTTTGTGATCTCTAGTCTTTTGTGTTTTGAGTATTTGAGTTTTTTTGTTTCACATTTCGTTTTTGTTTATTTGTTTTTGTGTTGGTCTATAGTACTATACCACTTCTTTGATGACCAACATCACATGCAAATTTTCCTCCCGGTGTATTGTGTCAGAAATGAATGTTGGAGGATTGGTGGTTCTTAGCATGTGTGCCCTTGGCATCTGGTTTATGAAGATCCAGGCACTGAGAGAACTCAACCTGTTTGTGGTGTGGATTTATAAGAAAGCATTTATTGAACAACCTATGTTTCTCAACACACGTTTTATGGCCAGTGAGAAAAATAAAAAGAAGGATGAAGGGTATGTACTGAGCTCCTGAACACAAAACATGACTAAATGTATAATACAGTGTG
>JAOVVF010000036.1:25271104-25290610 GCA_028565595.1 Duopalatinus emarginatus | reverse complement strand
CACAAATAAAGCTGGTTAATGTACTAAAATCTTACGCAGAGAAAAAAACAAGCTTCAAGAGTCCAAGTTCTGAAAACATTAAATAACCAAATATTAAATAAATGAGTCCTGGACCTGCATCTCCCCATAAGTCTGCATTGGCTCAAGAGCGATTTTGAAATGTTACATATTTTATGTGTGCATGAGACAAAAGTTATGGCAGATTTTTCATGTATTGGAGTAAAAAGTAAGATATATGACTTTCAAATGTAGTAAAGTTAAAGTAAAAATCCCCCCAAAATAAAAATACTCCAGTAAAGTACAGATACACAAAAAACTACTTATGTACAGTAACAAATTACATTTACTTCGTTACTGTCCACCACTGCTATACAGCTGGTATAAATTCTCCTATTCTTCTCATCAAACTTGGCACTTAGATGCAATTCGCTTAAGCAATGTTGCCCCAAATGTAATGCTGTAATGAGAGGCACGACCATAAAGATAATCGCTCTTTCGTTCAAACACGAACACATACTACGCACATTACTCCAGAATCAAAATGAATGATGATTTGATCCCACCGATGATTGTCAGCACTAAAGTATTTTATTTATTTTACATAGATAGATAGATAGATAGATAGATAGATAGATAGATAGATAGATAGATAGATAGATAGATAGATAGATTTAACTTTATTTTCATTGCTCAGTACAAGTACAAGGCAATGAAATGCAGTTAGCTTCTACCAGAACTGCAAATAGTAACAAGTTGCGTCGCATTTGTCCTGTCAAAAAACAAATCTACAGTCATGCTTGCTGATACTGCTCAAGTCTGTTGCCCTCATGCTCTCTAATATAGATACTGCTCAAACTCATAACATCTTGAACATAAACCTCAGGATGCCCCCTGATACTTAGTATTTTACAGGATCAGTATCAGTGAGTACTCATACTCAGTCTGAACAAAACTATATCCCTACATTACTACTCATAATCTCAGCAACCTCTCTTTCTTTCTCTCTTGATATTGATAAAAACAAATAAAGGAAACCCTTTTGTCCTAATGACATTCCTGTGGCAGAAAACTTAAAGCTACAGTTTTAGCTCTAACACTGGAGACTCCTTCCAAAAAAAACTAAATTAACCTCTTTAATTAACCGCTTTATATACCTCAATAACTACATTTTAAACTATTTTTTATCCATTTGTGTGTAGTGACCTTGTAAATGAAGTGTTACCACAAACCCTTTACCTCATCACAGCAGCTCTTCACCCTCAGGAGTTTTCCCTGATCATCTATGGGGCTCTGTATTTCCTCTGCATACCCAGTGGTTATCTCCTTATATGTCTCATATATATGTATCAGTGGGGACAAGAGAGACTGCTGGCATAGTTTAAACTGTAGCAGTGTGCGCCATCAAGAGGCAGGTCTTACAGGCTGCAGGCCCCTGCTGGGATAACAGTGACAATACAAGCTTAAATGAACAATCAGTGAAGTCCACTGTACCTAAAGAGGGAGATTTTAACATCCACATGGATTCTGAAGAGATGGAGAGGTAAATTAATAAACAAACAAACAATTTAACCACTAGTAAAAAAATCATTTTGCTGCAATATTTGACAATTCCACATATCTTTATTATCAATACTGCACAACAGTTTATATAATATCAGCATTTTCGTCTACAATCTACAACTCTGGCACTAACTTAGTAGATAATTTACTTTCCGTAAAGAGTATTTAAGAACATATTGTATTTAGTTTAACTTTTTATGATTCACCTTTCTCATGATAGGTTATTTCCTAATTTTAAGAAATATCTAAATCAGAAATATCTAAGTCAGGTTTATAATCTTTTATTGGCTAAAATATTTTCCCACACTTCTTTTACTATATCACATAAATGCCCCACATTACAAATTCCAAAAAGTAAGTTGTGTGCATGCCTATTAGATTTTTTATGTGAATATATACAATATATAATCTATAAAATAATGAATGTATCATGGCTAATAATATTTTCTTCCAATTCTGTTTATAAAAAAATCAAGCCTGGATTGAGGACCTGCAAGTAAAATCTCATGACATTCGACTACACCAGGCCACACTCTCTCAGGTATCATCTACCTTCATCCAGTCTCCAAAAAGGTTCAGATTTATTGCACTTGTTTCATCCTATTCCACGTATTTTCCCCTGATGTTCTAGGATGAAACTAAGTTTTGGAAGGAGCTTTATAAAGAGTATTTACAGCCTCTTAAAAAAACAAAGAGCAACAGGAAAAAGTCGCAGAAGAGTTCAAAGACCTTAGAAACAAGGTGAGAGTATGCAGAAAACATCTCACTATATACAACATGCTAAACAATATGAGACTGTGTTCTGCATTTTGGGATTATCTTCTTATTTAGGTAGCATTTGTCTTCTTCATCTGCAATGTTCTTTGTCTGATAGCCACTTTTTTCCTCCAAACTATTGGCAAGCCTGTCACCCTGGCTATTCCAAAAAAGTATCCAAATGGGACTACTTCAACTAATGAAATATATTCAGTTGTTGTACAATATTCGGTTTGTCCTGAGCTTTGCATTCCTTCTATTTATGCAGTTTTTTGCCAGGTAACTAAACCGATTTATTCAGTACAGCCATACATTGATTTAGATAAATTACAATAGAGGGGGTTTACTAAGGTAGGACATATTGTTAAAACACTGGCACTAATTAACATTTGTATTAGTTTGTTCAAATGTTATTGTTTCCAGAGTAACATAATAATAATAATAATAATAATAATAATAATAATAATAATAATAATAACAACAATAATTGTAGTCTAATAAATAATATTGTCAGTTATACAGTATATGTGTGTTATAAATGATTAGAAAAGAAAAGAAACTATCGGTTATTTCACTTTTTTTATTGCTATATTAAAAAATATATATTTTAGATTTGATAGAACAGTAATGTAGACCATAATCAACAAATACAATTATGCACCTTTAAATCTTGCTTGGAGTAAAGTAACACAGTAGCAATTTATTTTATGGTAGTGATATGATGCACAGCAATCACACAATTAATCCATTTTGTATCATATGCTAACACTGAGATGCCCTACTATAGAAAATGGGGATTCTTTTAAGCTTTTCAACATTTTAGTAATATCAGTTAATATATATAAGGCAATAATGAAGAGAATTTTCTTTTTCTTCCTTAAGGCTCCTTTAGCTTCGGAAACTAATGTTCATTCTGGGACAATGATGGAAACGTCTTCACATCCACAAAACCCTATTACTGAAAGACACGTAATAAATTCAACTTCAGTATAAGATCTAAAAGCTGAAACGATCGGAATTGAAGGACATTTTGGCCCTGGAAATTGTACTTTATTGTAAGCAACATTTTAAAAGAAATTGGTAGTGTCAGCATTGATATTGCATCAGTGCATTAAAACATAGGCTTAAATGCAGGTTTGTGGCTATTTGTAACTGCTGTTTTACTGTTCATCCTTCTCTTCACTTCTGCCTGTTAAATGCCTTCATGTTAACATAAAGCTACTTAATGAAGCTAAAACGTATTTCAAAACAAATGACCTATCTACACTTGGTCACACAAAGACGATTTGCAATACACACAGAGCAAATAAGTCACTGGATTAAAAAACTCAGTAATATTATAATGCATACATGATGTTAGTAAGTCTAATGAAGGTTTATATGTGAGATCCAGTCTTCAGTGGAAAGTTCTTTCCTTGTTTATGAATTCAGGCTTGGGGTACACCAGAAACCCTGTGAAGGTTGTGTATCGTCCCTGATTGCTGTAAACAGCAAAGCGCTCGTCTTGCTGGCTGTAAAGCCAAATGGTGTCTCCTTGGTTCAGCATTAACAACAAACTCTGGCTCTGCATCCCTCTTTTTCGTGATATGTCTTCGTCAAACACCATGGTCTGCACCTCACCTGTCCCTTTTATTAGCTTGACTGAGACAGCCCGATGAGGGTGCTTCCCCACAGTGAATGCAAAGAAGTACACTCCTGGCACTTGGCATGTGAAATAACCAGATGCCTTGTTGAAATGCCCACCAATATTGACATACTCCACGTCAAATGTCAGTGCCTCCCTCTTGTCATGTCTATTGCTTTCTCCCAGCACAGAGGACGTCCTAGCTACTGAAAACGCAGACCTTAGATATTCAGGGGTTTCTCCCAAGCTATAACTAAGATCTCCAGAGGGCTGGCATTCAGGACCAAGGTTGTTGTTTAGGTATCCCACAGAGGATGTAGACTCAGGGTATACTAGATAGCCAGAGAAAGTGATATAAGGGGCAGCACTGCTATAAAGGGCATAGTCTGGGTTCTGCTGCACCAGAAGCCATACTGTATCCATGGGCGACAGGTTAATCATGGTACTCTGGCTCTGTACCTTTCGTCCATTTTTTCTGTCATCATTATAAGCCATAGCCTGCACTTCGTGTCTATTCTTTACCAGCATCACAGACAGCAGTTTCTTGGGGTACTTTCCAACTGTCAGTGTAAAGTAGTAAGCACCAGGGATCCGACAACGAAAGAGGCCTGTGTCCGGGTTGAAGTCACCACCCACACTGACAAGCAGGCGGTCAAAGGTCACAACTCGCTGAAGGCCACCAAGCATGCTGGTGCTGCGTGTGGCAGAGAAAGCCGAACGCAAGCCAGGCATCATGGGAAAAATATGGAAAGGGCTGACACAGGTGATGTAGGTAAATAAGACTGTTTGATAGAACACATTTCTGGACAAGTGCCAGAATAAACCTGAGAATGGGAACAGAAGAGTTAAATGCAATCTATGTCATGAGCAATAATGTTGCATGCTAAAAAATGCATCTAATGTTGTTGTAAGGTCTTAAAATTGTCTATATTAATATCATATATAATTTAAATTAGTTTTACTAATTTCATTAGTTTCTTTCTTTTATTATATAGTTTATTATATAATTGTTTTACTCGCTTACATTCACTCAAATTTTGTAACCAGTTCATCATAGTCAGGGTCACGGTGCGTCCAAAGCCTATCCCAGGAATACTGGGTGTGAGGCAGGTATACACCTTGGATGGCTCTTGTAAAAAGAAAAAAGGCTATTTGCGTTATTTTGGAACTACTAATTAGTACAAAATCACTACTAAAATTTTATTGAAGTTATATGAAGTTATACTTAATTTATACTGAGTATACTAGTCATATATATATATACTATATTATACAGTTAATTTCATCACTCTTCCTATAAAATATAAGTATATTTGTCTGAGCTGCCAGAATGAACACTAAAAACATTCAAGTGTGCTTAAATTATTCTTGTAATGCTACCATTGTGCTCATTACTCACATACTTAGTATATCAATTTGCTTTAATCACACTCAAAACAAGTAGATTTAAATTAGAAGAGTAGCATAAATAACACAACATATAACTATAAGAGTATAAAGTATAAATTGAGTACAATGTAATATAATTTTAATAACATTTTAGTACAAATGATACAAGTGGTTCCAAAATAACACAATTTGAGTATACTTTTTTTTCACTAGTCCACAGAGATTAAAATGGAAAACACTGAACTTTTGTTTTAGTCTGTTTTAGGTTTGGTCCATGGTCTTGGTCTATGAAAACACTTTTAGATTTATGGCATTAAACTCAATGATTTTACAACAGTTTATTAACTTTAATAAAATTGCTAGCAGTGCATATCATTCTTCTCATGCCAGATAAAGTATACTATTAATTATTGATTTTCATAGACATTGAAAAGAGAACAGCAAGGTCTTGAGGTCCTCTTGTCATCAGTCAATGTGTAGAACATTTTGCAGTGCTATATGAGCATTATAGGAAGTCTGGTTTAGCCTTGTCAGAATGCATTCCCTCTTTCCTATCAAGTGCTCACTGGAAGCAGGAGCTTCTCTAATGCAGCTGGTTTTGCCTGTTCATTCTGTGCACTGGGGGGAAAGGCTGTAGATTAGCCACTGGCTCAGTTTCCCTGTGTCCTAAAACAATAACATATTTGCAAATGGATGAGACAGCGCAGGACAGATTAAGTGACGGGAGTATTAATAAAAGACAAAGTCTGAGAATAATATACAAAGACAAAGAGCTATAATGGGGCTCAGTTAAATAAAAAATCTTCTATTGTTGTATTTAAGGATCATTCTGAAAGTTGTAACGTGCCACAAATGATAAAAAGACAATAATCCACAGATACAATAACTGTGTTCTAACAATGAAGATATGTTTCTGTATAAACATCTTTGCATGTTCTAAATGTATATTTCAGCAACTGTGCAATTTTGCTATAAAAGAGTGGAGACAGAAGTATTAGTCCTATTTATCTATCTATTTATCTATCTATCTGTCTGTCTGTCTGACTGTCTGTCCAGCCATCCATCCATCTAACCAACTAACTAACCAGAGAACACTAGGTGAGAGGCTGGAACACACCATAAATGGTCACCAGTCACACCATCCACACACATTTACACCCTCATTTATTAAAAAATCTTTAATTTTGCATCAACCTTTTACATTCAAACGTCTGTTCATACTTTGCAAACACAGGACTTTCCAACAGATGCATCTAAACAACTAAATCTTAAAACAGTGACTGTAATCTTGTTTTTTATTAGTGTTAATGTAGTTGTACATACCTTGAAGAGAGGTCATGTCTGGTCACACTTTCCTGAAAGCCTCTCACAGCCTCTACCACTAAACTGGAGGACTATTCAAATTTTGATATAGCCAAGATCTATGGAAAGCCACTGTGGTCAAAATGGGCTGCCTTATATACTGTGTGTAAGGAACAACAGGCCACAGGATCCCACTCCTGTCTGCTACTGCAAAATGATTGACCAAGCCCACTCACACCCCCAAATCTTATTTTTAGTACTATACTTGTCTGAGATATTTTTTTAGAACTTTTCATTCTATTTATCCACATACATATGATCTTACAGATTACTTACAGTTTTACTGTGTTTTTACCCCATTTGCCCTACCCATGTCTCCTGCCCAATATGTGGCAATTACCATTATCTGCCCAATATTTGCCCAATTAGATGACAGCCTGTCTGTTCCTGACATGCAATATTATAACCACGTATCTTATCATGACATGCTGTACAGAGCCAAGTCTGCTCAACACAATCAAACAAGGCCACTGAATGCTTCTCACAGGTGCTGAGTAGTCAATGTTGCTATTAAAAGTTTTTCTGCTAATAAATTAAATTCACTCCAGCTTTATTTGTATAGTGCTTTTAACAACGAACATTCTATAATCATTTATAAACTTCATTTTGTCTTCTAAACTTTAATTTAATAATTAATATGGGCTATTATTTCCAAGCTTGTGTTATTATTAGACTAGTGAGTACTAGGCCTCAATCGGTGATGTCAGCAACGCGTTACTTAGTAATCTCTTAAAAGTTTCTCTAAAGTTACTCTAATCTGACCATGTTTTTCATTAACAAGTAATTAAACGAGTTACTATTTCCAACTGCTGAATGTAACTAATAAAGTAACTTTTAATCTAACTTAGTTACTTTTAAAATCAAGTAATCAATAAAGTAACTAAGTTACTGTTTAAAGGAGTAATCAGTAATCAGATTACTTTATCAAGGGAACTATGCCATCACTGGTCTCAACAGGTTGACCTGAACATAAGCACATTCACAGTTAATTACAATAAGACATTCTCAATGGAGTGCTGATAAATGGATTAATGTTTAATATGGCAATTATAATATTAATTGAATTTAATTTAATTGAACATTAATTTGATCTAGGTCTAATCTGAATGGGATCAGACACACATGTGGTATGACTTTTTGTACATAACTACCTCCTACCACTACCTTCCACACAGGCAGAGGATCTGGCTCTTTCACAGTACAGTGGCCTGTCTATAACTTATGGAATACCTGGAGAAAGATCATTATGAATGTAGATCATTATTGTCATTTCATTGCTTGTGTTCTGCAGTGGGCCAGGTTGTAGCCTGACTATGGTCCAGACTCAGTATACTTAAAATTTATGTATAAAGCAAGACTTCTTAATTTTACTTTCAAGTATATCTTGATCTTCAGTATATCTTTACATTGTTTATGGTAAAGTATTTAAAATTTATTCTTATTTTAATTTGATATGATTTAATTATTATTTATAAAGGGGAATCACAGAAACTAGTATGGTGTAGGACCCTCTCTAGTACAGCGATATGCATTCCTCAAGTGGACAGAAGACGTCTGGAGGGTTGTTGAGGCATGCTTGTTGGATATCCACCCACAGCTCAGTGGTATATTCAGGTGCAGGATCTTAAGTGTTAATGAACCTCTCCATAAATGGTTGATTGGGTTCTTATTGGGTGAACATGCAGGCCTCACCATTTATCAGAACTCTCCAGAATGCTCCTCAAATCAATTCTGGACAACTTTGGTCCAATGGCATGGTGTATTATCCTGCTGGAATATCCCATCACTGTGGAGGTACATGAAGTCCATGAAGGGCTGTAAAATGGACACTAAGCAATGAAACATAGCAGGCACCAGTCCATGACGTTTTTAGGTGCACCAGTGGACCCATACCTATGTCATCAGAACACACTCCACACAAGTATGGATCTACTACCAGCCTGCATGGTGCCTTGTTGGAAAATGGACTCTGATGATTCCAATCACCTTACCATGAGCACAGTGTTGTGGCCAATGTTGTGACCTTACTCACAACATAACAGCTCACAACTTATACAGGTGATATGAAAGGTTAGGTATTATCCAGAAACCTCATCAGTACAGTAAAGTTTTATATTTATATTTATTCTGAATTCAGGGTATCCACAGCCAGAGCAAATGGAAAACAGCTCAAGTGATAATGAAGAGACTGAGAGTCCATCAGAAATTACTGAAAGGTATGTCAGACTGAATATGTAAGCCTTAGTGTCAGTGCATACACTTCTATTTCTGTTCTATAAGTCTACAAGGTAACTAGGCTAAACCTGCAAATTTTTTAGTGCTTTTATACTATAAACTTTGTCATCTTAAATCTGCTCATCAACCTGGTGTAAAAAAAACTGGAATAACTACACAAAAGACGGCTCTGTAAATTAAACTCTAGGAATCCAAATACTTTGCAAACTCAAATACAAAAAAGCAAGGTTTAAATACGCTGCCAGAAACAGGGCTACCTAAATACAGGTGAACATAATCCAGCACTTGGTGCGGCCATCTTGCTTGACCGCCTTGCATTCTGGGAAGTTGAGTCCTGATAGGTCATGGTGTGGCCAAAGCCCTGACACTGTCATCAAATCCAACTTAAAGGTTCTGGATAGTTTTACACCAGACGACTCGGTGACTAACGGTTTATCTGTGGTGTTACTCAAGCCTAAATATACTTACATCAACATTAGAAACAACTCGGACCGTAGTTAGTGTCAGATAAAGGTAATATCTGTTATTACAGGGTGTCCGTTGGTCCGTAAGCAGTTTGAAATGACATTTTATTAATTAAAAGGCTTACAAAGTCTCACACTATCTAAAATGCGTGACTACATTGTTTTAAATATTATTCAGGTGCTGTTTAACAGCGAGTGTGGAAAGATTCGTTTTACGGAACCGATTCTGTCCGATTTAACTTAGTCATTTTCTATGGAGTGATCTGATTCTGTGTGAAACTGGAGCTAAGACGAACTGAATGAATCAGTCACACTGAAGTGAATCTGCTTCAGTCACACTGGTGGATTGTAGTGTGGATGTATAGTTTCTACCCTGAGGTCATTCAGACATTAAACATGTAATGCACATGGACCATTCTGCTCTATACATAGACACACAGCCACTTTACTCTATACACAGACATACACTTTTCATTTCACTATATATTTGTACATGCTATGAGTCTATGTGACAAATAAAAATCTTGAATCTTGAATCTATAGTCCAGTTATCTTACGGATATTTCCATAAAACGGTGAGCTTAATGACTTTTAAAGACTTTTTAAAAGACAATAAAAGTTGTCATTAAATTGTTTTGCAGTTGAAGTTTACAATCATTTTCCAACACAATAGTACAATAATTTTATTCACTCTAAACACTAATAAACATTTTTAGAGTTGATATCCACAAAGTTTTTTTCCTGCTTTTGCTGGATAAGTATTTTCTGATCTTGGATCTGCAGTTGTATTTTGAACTTATACTAATGAACTTTGTATTGCTCTTCTTATTCAGTATCCAATCAGTGAACAATTTAATGTTATTTTAATTAGTCTACCAGTGAGCTGAATGGAAATTCCACTAATTTCAGTAACAGAGACCCCTAGGACCATGCATAATTTTTCACACTGAATTATAAAAGTGAATGGAATGAATGTTCATTTATATTCAGTTGACTTAATAAAACCTGATGAAAGTTTTAGAGTGCGCTTACAGGTATGGTTGCCTTGTACGATAGCCAAGCACGATTGTACCACTCCCCACTTCCCCGCTGACCTGTGCTCATATTGCATTTTTAACATTCTGGGCCTGTGAATGCTTAAGTGCTTATGTTTACGTGGGCTGCGGAAGTTTACTTCTGTTCCTGTCCAGACCTCAGTGTTATATATCAGCTTTTATATTTTGTAGTTTAGTCTTTTCTTCCTCTAGACAGAACCATCCCTGTTTTCCCCTCATGACGTGCACCTCCTCAAAACTGGAGCGTGAAAATAAAAGTGGAGTGGAGAGAAAGATGGCTGCAGAACTTTCACTCCTGTGCTACTAATAACCAGTGAGGTTGGAGGGACTTAAAGGGACATGGTTTTGATCTACTGGGGTAGTTTTAGTAGTTAAGGAACCAGCCTTGGGACTAAACGGTCCCCTGTTCAATCTCAGCAACTGATAAGACTCGATGGAGTGGCCTTGAGCAAGGCATCGGTTAGGGGTTCTGCTCTGGGCACATGTGCTTAATGCCCCTAGTGTGTGTTCACTAGTGTGTGTATGTGTTTTACTGCACAGATGGGTCAAGTGCGGAGGTCAATTCCACTACGTAGTGGTTAAAAGAGTATTTCACTTCACTTCACTGAATCTGTTTATTAGGGTACCAGTCTCAGGGTTTCCAGGGTCGCACTATTTACACCAAATTGGGCTTGTTTCACAGAAAGGCTTCAGGTGGAAAGCAAGTTGGAAGGGACAGGTGATAAGCGGGAATCTGTCAAGACCTTAAATAAATCAAACCATGAATTTAGTATGATAGAATAAAAAATATGGACAAAGTACAATATACACCAATCAGCCATAGCATTAAACCTTTTTGTCTAAACAGCTGCCAATACAGCTGTTGACACATGGTCTCCACAAGACCTGTGGTACCTGGGGCACCAAGCATGAAATCACTCTGTGGTGCATACTGCTCGTCTAGGAATCCCATTTCAGATCTAGTGTAACAAACACCAGCACACATTCAGCACTCATTTATTCTGCCCAGACATACAGTATAGCATAACATTTTAACATGACCTAAAACAAGTTCTGCTTAATGCATTGTCCTTCTTTGTTTTTTTTTTCTTTGCTGTAATTCATCAGATTCTATCAAATTAAAGTTGAAACATGTAAAGGTGAAAATTTATCCAACGCATTTATGATATTCATATAGTTGTATAATTACATCTTACCAAGAACAGTATAAACTTGATTAAATGTTGTTTCCAAAGACACTTGACATTCATTCAACATTGGTTTGTCCATGAACCAATAAATCAACCATGAATCAACCATATACAGTGGTTGATTTTATGTTGCTGTTGTGTTATTGCATCGAAACTTAACATTGAAACAACATTACATAAACCTAAAATCAGTGCGCACGAATAAATCAGTTCTGACGTCAACGTTAGATAAACGTTGATTCAATGCAATTTTGCTATCTAGGTAAGCCATCAAATATGTGTGTGTGTGTGTGTGTGTGTGTGTGTGTGTATGTGTGTGTGTGTGTGTGTGGTACCCTGCGATGAATTGCCACCCTGTCTATAAAAGAAGGACTGACCCTGATGACAATTAAGTCATCCATTTTGCATAAACATCTATATTGTTAATGAATATAAAAAAATTAATTTTATAATATATATATATTTGTATTTTCTACATTAAAATATATATATATACATTTGATATTAATTATTAACTTGAATTAAAAATTAATTGTATTGACTTTTATTGAGAATTTGCTGATGCCGTTTTTACTTTATATTTTTACATACAGTGGGTAAATTATTTTGAAATGAAATAAAATGAAATGAAATGAATCATGTGAGGTATTAATCGGGTTGTGTTGCACAGCATATTTAATGTCTCAGATTAAACATGGACAAGATAATGACTTTACTCATTTTTATAATAGTTTTAACTGTTTAATAGGCTTATTTGAATGTTTATATGTGTTCCCTGTTTACTGTGCTTATGTGTTTATTTGAAGTGAGGAAAACAGGTATAACCAACGACAGGGGGTGTAAATACAGTCAGGTCATCCTGTCCTCTATCTGTACAACCAGCCGTCGGTTGGGAAAATGGCGCCCTTTGTTTAAAAACTACATTACCCATAATGCTTGCCTCGCGGTTTGGGCGCAGTGGGGACGTGACGCAAGGCGCTGAAGGCGTGTGCGCTGCGTCTCTGCGAGGAAGAGGCACTGAAAGTCGAAGCTAAAACCGCACTCAAGACAACATGGCAGGATTGCCCCGCAGAATTATCAAGGTAACCGTGAAGCAAATTACACACGCACACATCCCGAACTGTGGCATCAGAACCACCCAGAAAAGCGCGTAAGGCGGCGTGCACGACAGCACAAGCCGGTTACATTTCGCTGCTGCTAGCTGAGTGTTTGCTAGCGACTTCCGTTTCGGTCTTCGCTCTTATATGGGTGGGTTAAAAATACATGCACGCTAGACTGGAGGCAGCAAAAAATGGCGGACGGCCTGTTCCTGCTTCATAATTGTTCACAAACCTACAAACAGAATTGAAGAGTAAACGGCCCATGTCGCAGTATATGTACGCAATGAAAAGCTAATACCCAGGCTAGCTGACTAGCGCGCTAGGTGGCTAGTCATCACCGCTGCCATTCATTGATTGAACGTCGATATACAGAGCGCGCTAGGCTAGGCTATGCTAAGTTAGCTTTAGCATTGGCGTTAACTAATGGTTTAACTTTTACGGGCCAGATACTGGGGTAAGACATCCAGAATGAATCACCAGACCACCGATTAGAGGAATAGGTGGTTTTTTTAAACATGTAAACGGACATGTATTAACATATAATATAGTTTTTCAAAAAGTGAAGAAGGGTCGGTAGAGGAACTGGAAATCGTGTAGCTGTGGCTATAGGTCGGAAACGCTGTAGGTCTGTCCCTGGTATTTTCCGTGCTAGGCCTTGTTAGCTGTTAGCTAACCGGCAAAATGCAGTCCTACTAGTGATATAATGCGGGTGTTGGACCGCAAACCTGAAGATCATTGCGGTTTAATGAAATAAATCAGGTTTGTGTTGATCATTTGAGGTTTCTGAATAAATCTGAATCAGACCCAGGATTAGCCGATGGCTAGTCATGAAACGACGAAGCAATCTGACGGTTGGGGTTTAAAAAAAATACCCGTCGGATTTGCGTCAAAATGTTGATTTGGGTGTTTTATTGTTATTTGAGGACAATATAGTGAGAACAGAGGCACTCCAGACAGGTTTGAGTGCTATATAACATTACTGTGAGTCATGTAAATCTGAATGACTGGTCAATTTTTTTTATTGTAGCCTGGGAGGGAAAAGGCGTAGCCCAGAGCTGGTGTCGGTCAGGTTTCCTCCACCCGGGAGTGCACGAACACTGTCTGATTCACCTCTTTAACACATCCTGAGACGCATATGTTTATTAAAAAAACAGATTTCCATGCATCAGATCCGGTTTTGTTTCTACAGACTGATGTGAGTGTGCTCAGATCATAACAAAGAACCTAAGTCACATGAAGGTGATGTGCATTAGTCGTTCATTAGGCATGCATGTCCTGATTAATACGAGTGTCCTGGCTGGGGAGTTGGACCACAAAAGCCACACTCATGCAGGCAGAGTAAACTGAGGATGTTGTGTATGCAGTGTGCATCACTGTGCCTGAGCTCTGATCTTCTGATGGAGGACTGGGATTTGAACGGCACAAAACATTTCAGGAATGTGGTTCCTCCTGTGAAACGGTGAGACGTTTAAAGGTTTGTGTTGTTAAAGTGACGTTAATAACGAAACTCGGACCCGTTGACATGTTCACTGATCACTCGGTTATCTCTGACCGCTCAGTTAGCTCGATCTGCAATTTTTTTTAGTTGCAATAAAAAAATAATTTTTTGGGGAAAAGGTTTGTAAGCTCCATAATAAAAGAGAGAGCCCCTAATCAAGTCATGCACAGCCCACTTGTGTCTTGTCTTGAGTTCACACACTCCAGGAAGCTATCAGATATCTTTACTTGTGTGTGTGTTACAAAAGGCCCTGAAGGTTATCTTGGCACACTCTTACAGTAATGGCTACTGTCTGTCTCAGTTTACTGCTACTCCAGGTTTCTTAAACTTGTGCAACCAGAGGGACCTTTCACAATTAAAAAAAAAAATAATTTCAGAGCCCATCAGTGCAGGTTTATTCTTTACTTTTTAAAGTATTCAAATAGAAGGCACACTATTCATGTGTGTACAGTAATATCTGACTCTTGACACTTTATTTTTTTAATGTCTACTCTTTGCATGGTTGAATTAAAATAAGATATAAATACGTTGTTTTGGGGGGTTTTCACCAATTTCAAAAAAGAATAACTGATAATAAAAATGCATTTTGTTTATAGATTTATTTATATTTTCGGGACACTCAAAGACGGTTTACATACAACGCAAATATGCATCAAGTGAAAATAAATAAAAAAACCCATAAAAACAGGAGTGAAGGATTCAAACATTACATGAAAACAAAAGAGAAATGATGTTACAGAAATGAGCATATAAGCCATACACTAAACAAAAAACAGAAGAGTATGAATATAAAAAACAAATTACCATGTTACTAATTAAAGCTCTAAGTAATAAATAAAATAACTATTAATGGCAGGTTGTGATTTCTTTTGTTAAGGAACAGACCTGTGGCTATGCTACACAGACATATTTATTATAATACTATTTTTATATTTTGTCCATGTTTAACCTACAAATTTAATTATACTGTGCTGAACATTTAGAAGATTAACATTGATAAACTGTATGACCAGAAGTATGTGTAGGCTTCCCTAATTTATTGCCACAAATTTGACAGCACAGAATTATTATAGGATGTCCTGGTAGGTTGTAGCTTTATGATTGTCATTTAGTTAAACTAACAGGCTGAAGCCTGTTCCAGCATGCATAAAGCGAGCTCCGTGGCAAGACATGATTTGCCAAGGTTGCAGTGGAAGAATCAAGTGCCAAACTTGAACACTGCATGTGCACCATGTCTCTTTGTCCAGCATTAGTTCGCTAATAGTCAAAATGGGCTGATTAAGCACAGACTGTGACAGCAATATTCCAAAATCTCTAGTAGCAAGTCTTCCCATGAGTGTAAGTTATAAGAGTAATGGGGGAGTAAATCTGAAATTGGGGGATGGTTAGTAGGCACGTATGGGTGTGATGCTCAGGTATCCACAGACCTTTGGCTATATAGTGAAAGTAAACATGTTGATCGCCTATGAAAGTTTAATATATACATATGGACAAATATAATTTATTATCAGTTCAGCAGGCAGCTGAGAGCTCTGATGCACCTTTCTATTTTGGCATACTCAGTTAACCAAGCTGAAAGGTATCAACTAAAGTCAAAGTATGAACCTATGAATACAGGTTACAGAACATGGAGTGATCGTTTACTTTATGTAACCATAGTCTTTTGTCATGCTTTCATTTACGTCTGTACAATATCTTTTAAATGCAAGGTGTCTGTGTGTGCTAATGTTAGAATTGGCGATTAACCGTTTTTGTGCTGCATTGTATCGTTTTGTCTGTTTCATCGTTCTGTTTCATGTTCCTGTTTCTTTGAAAAATGTCCTAATAGGCTTCGTTCTAGTTTATCTCAAATGTGTCTGATGTGTTTAAGGTCACGGCTTTGTGTGGGTTAGTCATATTCTTTATATTCTTCCCCACATCAGACTCACCCGACCTTGCTTTGTGCACTGGGGCACAGACATGGTGAAACAGAAAAGGGTCTTCTCCAAACTGTAAAGCTGAAATCATGCAATTGTCCAAAATGTGTTAGTATGCTGGACCATCAAGATTTCCCTTAGCGTTATGCATTCTCCACCAAACTTTACTGCTGTCAGGCAGGTAACTGATTTCATTTTGTTTACATTACACTGTAAACTGTAAATGCTTTGAGTTTTTGTGATTTCTTTTTTTTTTCTTTTTGTTTAAGCATGAATCCCAACTACCTGCTGGGATATTTTAGCCCAAAACCTGCTGTCAGAAATAAAAATTGAAGTACAGATTGCATGTCAGGTGCTTAAGAATTAACCTCTTTTTCTAGTTGTCATTTTCAGTGAACAGTTGTCATTGCATCATAACGTTCTGTAAAAAAAACAAAACAAACGTGACTGTGTCCCTGGCCTGTCTTAAAATTCTTTGCTCTTTGGAGAGCTTGATTTTAATTGCGACACTTATTTTGTCAGTTACCATCAAATGCAAATCCATACTAATGTCTATGGTTTGGTAAAACATTGAAATATGCCTGTTCTTTTTATGCATTAAAATATTTCTTAAGCCTAAAGTACTGAAATGAATAGCTGTTTTGTACATTTAATTGAACATGCCTAAGCTTTGCCGAGTAAGTGCGGGGGTTTTGCATGATTAAAGGGGCATTTTGAGGAAGACCTGAACACAAAAAGCACCTTCTCCTTAGAAGGCAGTGCAAGAAATCTGGTGTAGTCAAGTCTGCCTTTTTGACATTACTATCACAGATGATAACCTTGAGAGTGCCATGGCTGCAGGAGTGGACGAGATTTAGGCAGAGATTTTGAAGATACTTGGCAATGTAGTAGTCGTTAAACCTCTTATGTTGTATGGAGATCCAGGGAGTGCCTTTGGACCAACAAACATAGTTGTTGGTAGCATAGTTGTTGCTATTTTAAAAAATGGGGCAAGACGGTCCCTTTTAGCCGTAGGACAATCACTCTCCATAACTTCCCAGAATAATACCATAATTATGAAGAGGAGACTATCTGATGGTTGGTAAGATTTAGGAGACACACATAGATTGGGTTAGTGGTACCAGTGTTCCTAAACCAGGATCAGAATCAGAACACAGTTTGTGGACAGTGCTTTTTGTTTGCCATTGAGTTGTGTGTAGTTACCAAAAACAAGCTCTCCATGATAAGGTGAGAAGTGTAATAATCTGGGTAATCATTGAAGAAGAGCCACTGCTCCTAAATATTAAGGTGGTCTGGGCACATTACTAGTAGGAAGCCCCTGGTTGGTACTTAGTTCAGCTCTGTCAGGCTAGTTCCACAGGACCCTAGGGCAGTCCCGGGGGCAGATCAAGAACCCACTGGAGAAATTAAATACAGTGTTTAATACAGATGTTTAATAGTTTGTGAACCTTGTTGAATTGTCTATATTTCTGCATGAATTTGACCTAAAACTTCATCAGATTGTCCTAAAATAGATAAAGAGAACCAAATCAAATGAGACAAGTATTAGACCATTTTTTTGTTGAGGGAAATGATCAAATGTTGAATGACAAAAGTGTGTGAACCTTTAGGATTAGCAGATAATTTGAAGATGAAATTTGAGTCAGGTGTTGGGCTGATAATCAGGTGTTATGTGAAGAACAAGGATCTACTAATGTCTAAACTTTCCAGCACATGTTTGTGGATGTGTATCATGGCACAAACAAAGGGCATTTCTGGAGACCTTAGAAGAAGAATTATTGATGCTCATCAGGCTGGTTACAAAACAGTCTCCGAGTTTATGATGCCACCAGTCCCAGTTAACTACTAAGCAACTAAAGGTCCTTCTAACATTGGTTAAGGTTAATGTTTACGAGTCCACCATTAGAAGAACACTAAACACCAACCTCATTCCATCTGTGAAACATGGTGGTAGTATCATGGTATGGGTCTGTTTTGCTTTATCTGAGCGGAGAGAGCTTGCCATCATTGATGGAACAATGAATTCAGAATTATTCCATCAAACTCTAAAGGTAAATGTCAGGAAATCTGTCTGTGAGCTGAATCTCAAGAGAAAATGTAGGTTATTCAAGACAATGACTCCACACACAAGAAGGACCTGAAGAGAGCAGTTTCTGGGAGGTAACTCGCCAACATAAGAGTTTGAAGATGTTTTGTATAGAGAAATGGGCTAAAATTTCAACTAATCAACAATTACCAGAAACATTTAGTTGTCGTTATTGCTGAACAAGAGGCTTACACCAGATACTGAAAACAAAGGCTCACATACTTTCACTCACTGATATTTAATATTGGATAATTTTCTCAGTAAATAAATGACAAACCTGATCTTTTTGTCACATTTGTTTGATTTTGGTTCCCTTCAGAACTTCTCAACTCAGAGGTTCACAAACTTTCAAGCACCATGTGCATTTATGGTACATTTGTAAGTCATACAAAAAAGTCACATACTAGTCTTGATAGTAAAGTTGTTGTGCCCCCCACCCCTGACCACTAGGAATTTCTTGTTTGCATTGTTGGCACCAATTGAGAACTGACTGTGCAATATTAAACAAATAAAAATGATATTCAATAAGTTATTTAAAATGGTTAAAGCAGTGGGCTTTTTTTTTTTTTATAACTGACAGAGGACCTACATTTGTCATTGTCACTGTCATGATCCACTAGAGCTCAGACACAGAACATCTGTGGTTATTTACAATATGATGTTGCAGAGGAACCTATTGATTAAAAACCTGTTTTTATTGAACCTTAATTGAATTTTTCTGCAGCCAGTTAATTGCAGATGGAGATTATTACATGGTTTGATGACTGTTGCAGCCAGTCATTAGTATAATGTTGGCTGTACATGTTTTGTAATTCCTTTAATTACTTGTAACGTCTTGTAAAGCTCTTGGATCATAAATAACATTTTTCCATTCCAGATTTCCATACAGTGAGGGAAGCCAGTTGGAAAATGTTATCTGTAAAAAACAGTTGCTTAGTCACACTTGTGCAGATAATTAACTTAAATAAAACTTGATTATACTCTGCCTGGCCAAAAAAGTCACACTAATACTTTGTTGAACAGCCCGTAGCTGTGATTATGGTGCACATTCGCTGTAGCATTATTTTGATAACCTCATGCAACCTCTATTTTATTTCCCCTGAGTTGCATTAGTTTTTTGGCTGAGCTCTGATGGGAAAACACTCTGTAAAGTCTTCTCCAGCACATATCAGAAGATCCAATAAGCTTGTGTTCACATACAGTGCATCCGGAAAGTATTCACAGCGCTTCACTTTTTCCACATTTTGTTACGTTACAGCCTTATTCCAAAT
>JAOVVF010000036.1:25230199-25247562 GCA_028565595.1 Duopalatinus emarginatus | reverse complement strand
ACTGCATTTCATTGGCTGTGTACCTGTACTCTGCACAATGACAATAAAGTTGAATCTAATCTAATCTAATCTAAAACACCCCATATATTCAGGTTAATGAGCCGTGACTGTGCGCACATGGCTAATGTTTGCCTCGTTAACTGAATGGTCATAATAACGCAGCATTATGCAGATTTGATGGTAACATTCAAATTCAGTCAGTGGTGTTTCCGTATAATACATTTTCAGTAGAGCACTAGTAAGTATTGCTTGAATGACCCCCAATAGTTTTCCCTGAATGTGTCTTAGATTGAAATTTTCAGCTGATTGTAACATTTAACATTATAAAAGAACAATAACTAAAACTAATGACAATTTTTGTATGATCTTTCATTTACATTTTACATTTATGGCATTTAGCACACCCCCTTATCCAGAGCTACCTACAAAAGTGCTTAGTTAAATTCTTGGAGTATCTGAAGCTAGTGAAGCTAAATCAGGATTCAAGAACTCGGACCAGAATCCTACTAGAGAAGAGCCATGTAGTATCAATCGTCCAATACTTTCTACACTAATCAACCTGCAAAGAGAACAAGATAACCACAGTAGTCACAGAGCTAAAGGAACAAGACAAATACAGTTTACAAACATTTATTTTTTTAATTAAGTGTTGGCAGAACAGGTGAGTTTTTAGCCTGCGTTTGAAGACAGCAAGTGGTTCTGCTGTACGGACATCAAGGGGAAGTTCATTCCATCACCTTAGTGCCAGAACAGAAAAAAATCTGGATGTTTTCCTCCCATGTGTCTTGGATGATGGCAGGTCAAGCCCGGCTATACTTGAAGCATGAAGAGCTCTAGGTGTGTGCCTGGCCTTAACCATTGCTGTTAGGTAGGAGGGGGCTGGACGTTTTTGGCTTTGTAGGCCAGCATCAGGGTTTTATATCTGATACGAGCTGCTACAGGAAGCCAGTGAAGGGTTCGCAGCAAGTGGGTGACATGGCTATACTTATATAAATGAGTCGAGCTGCTGCATTCTGGATCAGTTGAGGCCTGATGGCACACATGGAAATACCAGCCAAGAGAGATTTGAAGTAGTCCAGTAGTCCAGAGAGTTGCAAGAGTCCAGTCTTGAGATCTTATGACTCTTAGCAGCATAGCTTTCACTGGTATGACTTGAGCATGAGCTTCCCTACTGAATTGGAATTTGTCACAAAGAAGAGGCTGTCTGAATGAAGTAGGGTATTACTGAAGTAACGTGAACTGATCTACTCTTTTGACCACTGTGCAGTGGAATTGACACACACACACACACACACTAGAGGGCAGTGAGCACACATGCCCAGAGCGGTGGGCAGCACCTATATGCAGCGCTGAGGGAGTAGTTGGGTGTTAGGTGCCTTGCCCTAGGCAATTCAGTCGAGTCTTGCTTTGCCTCAGTTGTGAGGGCTTGAACCTGGGACCTTCTGGTCCTAGGGCTGGTTCCTTAACCACAAGCCTACAACTCCCTTATGTTTGTGGTACTGGCCTATTAGTGCTGGTGTATTATACTTGTATTTGGTAGATTCTGCATACTGTAATGATTCAGTCCACCACTCACTGGCCATCACTTACTCTGAAGCCAGAGTAGTTCCATGCACCAGATCATTAGAGTTTGTGGAATCTTCAGATTACTGCTGAATGTAGGAGTTAATATGCTAGCACGTTGGCTCGTGAAAACACCAGGCTCAAGAGAAGCATGTTTTCCCGAACATTTTATGACTATTACCCTATGTTATTATGTAGGGGCTGTTGTCTCAGAAGGTTGGGTCTCCAGGATGCTCTCCAGAAGGTCAGGGGTTTGAGCCGTGGTGCAGTTCCTGTTGCAGTTGCGGTTTACCTAAAGGTGTTGGCAAACTGCCACATGATGTGGACCGTAAGTCCTATGGGATCAGATCAGGTTTGGAGTTTTCCACACAGCGATAGCTGAAACTGGATGCAAAGCATCATGAGGGAAGAATACACAAATAGAACTTTAAGTCAGATAAGGCTCAGATTTAGCATAAGAGCTTAAGCCATTAAAAGAAACAAGTGTTTAAATTTCAGAGATTGACTTTTAAACCCTTTTATCACTTTTACTAAAGCTCTGGTGGTTTTTATTCAATGTATGGATGCACTGAAACTTCTCATTGTACAGGTGTCATCAGTTTGGTCTGTGTGTCTGTGTATGTGTGTGTTTGTCTGTGTTGTGGGTGATCAGGTGTTACTTGTGAGCAGCAGCAGGCACCCAGATCAGTGGATCGTTCCAGGAGGTGGGATGGAGCCAGAGGAAGAGCCAGGTGGAACTGCTGTGAGAGAGGTCTATGAAGAGGTGAGCTGTCAGCCCCGTTCAATCCAACCAATAAAACATTTGATTGCTAGTAAACGTCCTGTATGTTCATAAACTCAAGTGATGTGCTGCCAAAACCATTTTCCTTACTCAGTCCAAATACCATCACAGATCCTGTCAGTGTCACATTTCCATGTTTACTGCTGTTTGTAAACGTGATTGGAATGTGGAAATTTAAACTGGCGCCAAGGCATTAGTATTTGTCTTGGACTAAAATTGGATATGTTCATGTTACAAAGAATATTCCTGGTATATTACTGACTTCATATCATGTACTTGTTGGTGTGTTATCATAACAGAAGCCTATAACATTGACCACAGCCACGAAGACTGCTTAGAGCTAAACAAGGTGCATTCCTGTGAACTTTTGTTCACACATTCAGAAACATTTTAGAAGCTTTAGGTTTCACACTCATACCACAACTGCTATGAATTATTCAAACAGGTCCATAAGTATTTGTCCATAAGAAATTTTTCTATTATTATATATTTACTATTTATTTATTGGTCATTTTTATTGAAATGTAGGCTTTAACAAAACAAAAATAATTTGAAAAAAATATTTTATTAACCATTTGGGAATTACAGAGGCTCAAAAATAATTGGACAATTGACTGATAAGTCAAGTGTGTCCTCATTATTATATAATGAAGGAGATGAAAGGTCTGGAGTTTAGCTTTTTGAGAGGGGAAATTGTAAAATTTGTGTCACTGGTCAGATAGATATAGATCCAACTTTACTGATGACCAGTAATTATCCTCAACTTTATATCCCTTTATTTTGTGCCTCCACATTTTAAGTTTATGTAGGTATGCTGCTAATTGTTTTGGAGTTTACAATTCAAATCTGTATTGAAAAGCTGCCTGATGAGGCTTCTCCCATCTGTTGACAACTATAAGACATAGAGACGACATTTGGAGTTAGTGTCTAATTACCATTGCTCTCAGTTTCACACAAGTAAACATTTCCTTAAACAAGCATTAAGAGTGCTTGTGTCAAGTAACTGAACCCCCTGCAAATGTAGCAGCTGTACAAGTATGCACGTAAATATGCCAAACCTCTGATATGTGCAAGTTGCCTGCTCCCTGTGTAATGAATTTCTACGCAAAAACACACTTGGTGCCCTATGCAGGGATTGAACCTTAGGACCTTCTGGTCACAGGCCGGTTCCCTAACCACAAGGCCCCCCAAACCCTCTGTCAGAAGTGGGATTCAACCCCACACTTCCTAGGGAGCCTGCGACCTGAACTCATCACCTTAGACTGCTTGGCCGTCCTGACTCATAAAGTGGAGACTCCCAAAACAAGCAAGTGGAAGACACTGTGGTACAACCCTAAAAATAAGATTTTTCAAATACATTTAGTCATGTATTTGAAATTCAAATATATTTCGCTTGATGCAGTTGATGCAAGCAAGGAACATCAGCCAAATATGTGTTATTTACTTTAAGTTACTTTAAAAGACTGTTCTGTTGTCTTCTCCTGTATTTTTGCTCACCTAAAGATTTGGTGGTCTGCCACCAAAGGTAATATGTTCTACATAGTAACGCATCTAGATGTAAATGTCAGAAAATTAAAGCTGAAATTCTGATCTGTTGTTTTTTCAGGTTTATTCTTTTTATTTTTAAACTCTCAATCCCAAATGTCCTAAGCGTATAGCAAAAACAAAATAATTAGCCCTGTTGTGTCAATACTTTCATAGGGGACTGCGCATACATTTTCTGCTTTGCATTTTTTTTTTACAACATTCCTCACTCAAATTTAGATTGAATTTATTGATCCCCAAGCGGAAATGCAATTAATATAGTCAATCTCGAGTTAAGGCAGATCTTAGTATGAGATTATTACGATTATAAAGCCTGTTTTCTAATTCTAAACATTTTTCTAATATCTTGCTTTAGATGTCTCATTCTAATTATTTTAGCTAATTGATTCATTTTTGTCTAGTCATGCTCCGGGGTGAAAGTGAAAGTGATTGTAAGTATCATGATATTATGATTTGACATATTGTCTATGTCCACTATGGTTGTCCTGTTACACGTCATGTAGATATGACTAATTACTTTCACAGGAATGCTAAACACGGTACATATTTGGCTATATAAAGAAATGACAAGTCTGTCCTGCCACTGAAAGCTTAAAGATCATCTTTCATTAGGCAGTTAATGTCAGACCAGATGACATGCAACTATATCTGTCCATTTTAGCAAGACAACCACTGGTGATGACACATTCATCAGGTTGCATAATCTGTGTGAAAATTAAAACTGTTTACTGTCACTTAACAACAGTCAAAAACTCGATGGTTTAATTAAACATGATGGTTATTTCTACAGTCTGATTTTCATGCTGGCTTATTTCCCAGTTTTCCCAAAAACCGCTACAGAAAATGTTCAATGTAATGTTTTTTGTGATCCTTCTGGGAAACTCTGCCTCTGCCTATTTTATCCAATTATCCAAGTGGTGTGTTATATATTTCAGCATTAGTATTGAGCATTAAACTAGCCAATGGGGGGTAGCTATAGCCATGTGGTTAGGAAACCCGCCTTGGGACCAAAAGATCCCACGTTCAAGCCCCAGAACCGCAAAGACTTGACTGAACTGCCCTTGAGCAAGGCACCTAACCCCTAACTGCTCCGGGGGAGCTGTGGATAAAAGGGTTGCTCACCGCTCTGGGCATGTTTGCTCACTGCCCCCTAATGTTCACTAGTGTGTACGTGTGTTTCATGGCACGGATAGGTTCAAAGTGGAGGTGAATTCTGCTGCAGTGTGTTCAGAAAAGTTCTCACTTTCACTTTCAAAAATTTGCTTGTCACATGTGTGAAACACATTTCTAATATGTTGCATATGAAAATTAAACCAGTTGATGTATAATCCCTTTGCTTATATTTTACATGTAGGAGTAGCCAATGACACGAATGGCTATTTAGTATATTAGCTTAACCATGTCCATGTTTAGAGTTGAGGGATTTCTGAAATTGTCCACATCACTGTACAGATTTTAGACATTACTACAGACTTGAGCACTGTTCAGAATTTACATTGCACGTTTTTATTGCAGTTTAATATAACCACAATACACTAAAATATCGGATAATTGGCACAGAGCTTGGTGGTGGCCCCGTAATAGTATGGGGTCTGTTTAGCTGGCATTCCATTTGACCCCTGATACATCTACAAACATCTCTGACAGGTGAACACTATGTGTGGCTCCTTTCTGATGACTTGGACCTGTTCATGTCCTGTACTTTTTCTGATGGGTTTTGTCAACGTCTAGAGATGCCAAATTATGTTTAGTGGAACACTTATTTGAGTTGGCCAGGTTGTGTTATTCCCACCCAAGTCACCGGATCCCAACGTTGTTGAACACATCTGGGATGTCACGCAACACACTGTGGAAGACAGAAATCCTACAGCAGAATTGTGGACCGTTCTGTAGGAAGTATGGTGTTCATTGTCTACAGAATAAGAATTTCCGCAAGCTTGTGCAGTCCGTTCCCCATTGGGACCTACCAAGTATTAGACTGGTCTACCTGTTTTTCAGGCACTTTAGTGTATGGCCCTCTGAAATGAATGTTTTGGCCTGTAAACCCAAGAATTCCATTTGAGGCCAATATTAATTACATACGTATGGCCCTGTTAATTAATTATATGCTATTATACACTATAAGTTATATTAGTTAAATTGTTTTTTGCTCAGAATCGTAATTTGTCAATAGTAGTTATACCATAAATGAACATGTGCAGTAGCAGATAAACCACTAGTACATTTTCTTATTAAACATTTATTCCATTGTTATCCATCTTCAATCTGATATACACTATATCTGACTGTCCACTTTATTAGAAACACTTGCACATTTATGCAGTTAATTATGTAGCCAGTTGTGTGCACAATGCAAAAAATCATGTAGACAGAGTTTCAGTCAATGTTCACATCAGACATCTGAACAGAGAGAAAGTGTGATCTCTATGACTTTAATTGTAGCATGGATGTGATTGTGGCATGGAGGGCTGGTCTGAGTAAGTGCTAATCTCCTGGGATTTTCATACACAACAGTCTTCTTCACAGATTTGTGTGAAAAAAAAAACTGCTCTGAAAAAAAAAACCCAGTGGAGCTTAATGTGTTCTTCTGATGTTGTAGCTCATCCAACTCAAGGTTTGTCCATTCAGAGATGCTTTTTTGCTCACCGTGGCTGTAAAGAGTGATTTTTCTGTATCCTTCCTGGCATGTCAAAACAATCTGGCTATTTTTCTTTGACATCTTTTATCAACAAGGCATTTCTTCCCACAGAATTGTCACTCACTCAATGTTTTTATCCTTGTCCCTCACAAGGTTTCATCCTCATATGCCAATTTAATAGATATTGCCCAACCCTAGACTCACTCTGACGCGCTGTCAGAGCTGGGATGTGATTTATGAAACTTGTGACTTTAGTATATTGTATTTCTGGGGCTTGTTAGAGCATGAAGTCAGATGGTGGCATTTGAAAGTGCTGATTGAAAAAAATTTTGATCTGGTTCCAGCACTCCTTTTTGTGATCATTGCAGAGAGCGAGAGCTATTATTGTTCACAGCAGCTTGCTAGATTCCATCAAGGTTGTCTAGAACAAATTTATTGACCAGCAAATTAAAAGCATCGATAATGGAAACAAACGGGGAGCAGAAGAGCGCACTAAGTCTCCCTTGAGAAATGTTCATATGGTTACTGCTGCGTATGCAACAAATCCTCCTATACTAAATATACTGTCTTGTCCTGTGAGCTTGTGAGTCAAGCCCTGAGCCTCATTGGCTGAGTGCTCCGAGTGCAGCGGTTCTCTGCAGTAACCGAGTAACCTGAGCTTGGTTTAGGGTATTTCACGGTATTCAAGGCAAGGCATGCTCTTCTCATACGGATATGCTGGAATCCTGTCTGTGCGTTAGAAACATACCGCTTAGGCCTTCTACGTCAGAGAGCAGGGGCCCTGCATTTTGGTTGCATAGGTCAGGAAATCTGGATCATCTCCACCATGTCCGTGTGCCCATCCTCTTTTTAATGCACTATGATCAGATCGTATTTTTTTTATATGTCAGAGCCAGACCCATATATCTCTTTTAAGTGTAATAAGCAGTGCACTCATGTCTGGAGGTGAAATCCTTTTTTACCGGATAGGAGTGGTTTTCTGTTTAGTTCTTTGCCTGGATATTAGTAGTACTCATACATACATGGGATTGCATGTGTTATATGTCTATAGTTCATCATGACATTTTTATTTTGATGATTATTTTGATTTTCCTGTGTACGTCCTTAATTTTTTTTCCCTGTCTGATTTTTTTTTTTTCTTTACAGGCTGGTGTAAGGGGCACCCTTGGCAGATTGCTGGGGGTTTTTGAGGTAAGATGTCAAACAGAATTACATAAGGTCAGATATTAATTTAAGCCTTGCTAACAGCTTGTTAAAATTACGAATAGAAGTTAATCGGTTGATAGTTTATGCTTGTCCTAGTAGTTATTGCATCACATACAGTAAGCGCTGGTGTGAACATGTTATTTCTATAGCTTTTTATCGTGGTAATATTTTTTTTATTATTTCTTAGCAGAACCAAGACAGCAAACATCGAACATTTGTGTATGTGCTTACGGTTACAGAGACACTGGAGGACTGGGAGGACTCTCTTAGTATTGGTAGGTTAACACATCCTAAAACAGTTAGGTTTAGTTTGCTGTCTTATATCACTGATACAATATTTTTTACATTTTGTATTTTCTCACACGCTAAAGCAATTTCATGTTCCCCTGCAATAAAAGAGGCTCTGTGTGCCAAATACAACTGACTCTTTGTGGTTATGTCCACAACACATTAGGTTAGCTATGAAAACTGTCAGGTGGACGTACTGTTCTGTCTTTTCAGGCTTTTTTTTTTTTATTATTTAGACAGTTTTATTATTGCACATGTTATGTCATGATGATCTGGTCATTTTGATCACCTAAGCTACTTAGTAAATAAAATCATCTATCAGTCAAAGTGACCCAATGTGTCTGAGTGCTTGTGCTGAAAATATAAACCCATTCTGTTGGGTTTTGTGGCTGGAGGTTAGAGCTCAGTCTGGTCTGGTCTGGTCTGGTCTGATTTCCAGTCACGGCTTAACTGCAGTGTTATAATCCGAGAGTAAACATGGTTTTATGCAACAGTTCTACACTGCTGTCTGAGACCTTATCTGACCATGTGTTTTAGTCCCAGGAAACGTGCTATTGGGGTGGCACTGTGGCACTATATAAATAACTGTTTGTCCACATACAGTGAAATTCAAACTTGAACTATTTGTAGATGGTGTGGAAAGAGAAAACCTGGTAATCCTTCACTCGCTGCAGCAGTATAAATAGCGTTGAGTTTGTTTGCCAGGAGGTGTGCCACAGTTGTTTTCCAGTCAGCGTCACCACACTCCACACTTCGCTCTCTCTCTCCCTCTCCCTGGCCTCTCTCGATCCCTTTCCCTGGACGGATGGCTGCCAAATAGGGCATTATAACCCCAATACACACAGGGACAACACTAGCAGTATGCTTCACATGGAGCTGTCTGGGTTGGTGTTGGTGAGAGAGATTATAAAATGAGTTTAAGAAATGAAATGTGAATTGTAAATAATGACTTGTTGTAATTCAAATGTCAGGTTTAATTCATGGTTTCAGATCCTTTCAAGTATGCAGCTCAGACACTATCAGACTCTGCCTTGCTTTTTTCAGGCTTTCTGAGTTTAAAATGCAACAACAGCTTCAAAAACTCTATCTAAAGGTCCCAACATCAATAGTTTAAGACGGACATTACTGATTATTGACCGGTTACGATCTACATTAGAACAGACTCTAGAGCATCTATGCACTTGTATTAATTTTGTAATTATTATGTAATGGAAACTCATGCACTGAGCTGGATTGTTATAAATAATGCTTTTCTGGAGACTGCAGTCAGTTCAGCCACTACATGTTTTAGTATTTATGTTGCTAACATGAACTGATGTTTGCAATGATTATTGTATTATACACTTTCCTATAATTATAATTATTTGATACTGTATATTGCTTAAATGTATTAAAAAAAGTCTAAGGTTACATAGAAATCTTGTTTGAGGGTCAGAATTTATGGCCTATATACTTAAAATTGTCAATTAAAAACTTGTGGAAATATACGTCTTAAGCTTCTTACATTAGAGAACCTGTTATGTTATATATTTCTGTTTATTAATAAAGTCTCAGATTGTATTGTGTTGTCTTACGGGAGTAATAAATAATCAATGAATTGCAAAGGCATCTCATGCTACATTTTTACAACATGCTTCCCAGGTCGCAAGAGAAAGTGGTTTAAGATTGACGAGGCGATCCGGGTGCTGCAGTGCCATAAACCTGTTCATGCCGAGTACCTGCGCAGACTCACACCTCGTTGTGGCTCCACTAACGGAAACAATCAGGAGCCGGCAGGCCAAGGCGATAACACGACACTCCAACAGACCACCTCACATGACTGCAGTCTGCCCCGATTACACAGATAGAACTACCAACAGGGGGCAACTTTGAGCCACACACAGAAAAAGGACTGGAAAGGACTATTTTTGCATGCAGCATTTATATACGTAGTAGATTTTTTTCTAATGTTGAGAAACCAAAGGTTTAAAGAATGTGCCTTTGACTCACAAGTTTAGCATATAGTGTGTATAGAGCTTTCAAGCGATTTCTTTCCTACAGCCGAACAAATATAAAGTGTAGATGGAGCTTTGAATGAAGGCTATTGTGAAGTAAGTGGACATTCAGAGCACATTTGGATAGATTTATAAGTAACTGGTAAATTACTTTCTAGTGTTATTTATTCATAGGTTGCAGTGATTTAAAGAATGATTGACACTGTGCAATACCTGATGTAAAAATTCACAATGAAATCCTTAGAAAGGTTTTAATTTGTGTTTATTTGTTAAAAATTGTGTAAATATGTTTAAAAGTACTAAAATGGTTTGAAACAAAAAGAGCTCAGTGTCTTTAACAAAGTATATTACTCTATGTCTAATCACATCAATGCCCTCACGTTGGTTATTCCATGTCTGGAGTGTGGTCTAACATGCTGGTCACCGTTTACTTTATCATAAAAGTGAACGTCTATGAAGCAGTGCAAGTCTATGTACCTGTCCTTAACACTAAGGGCAAACAAAGTTATAAAATCTGTATGTATGCTTTTTCCTATATTACTGCATATTATAAGGCATTACCTGTTTGGCGTATTTCATATAAAGTATTAAAAACTAGTACACAAAGGAGAAATCGCTCCCTTATAAACAAAATCATACACAGTGAAGGTTGGCCATTTAGATCAGAAGGTGGCTAAAATCTACAATTCATTGTACAATATCATATGGGCACATCATTGGCATTATAAGAATATCGTGGGGAAATTTATCACACATGCACAGTTTTCTAATTTCATCCATAATGCTGTTTATATCTGTAAGTGTCTTTATGCTGCATTTTCCTCAGGATTATAGTAGAGGGTCCTTCTGGGGGAAGACGTAGGCTTGGGGTTAAGGAGGGTCCCAGGATTAAGCCCTGCAACCGACCTGACTTGACTGATGTGCTCTTGAGCATTGCACCTATCCCCCGAAAAGGGCTGCCCACCACTCTGGGCCTTTGTGTTCACTGCTCCCTGATGTTCACTAGTGTGTATGTGTGGGTTTCATTGCACGGTTGAGATAAATGCAGAGGTTCCATTGCATACTGGTCAGAAGAGTACTCATTTTCACGTTTACTAAACTATTTATTCAAGCAATAATGAAGCCGCAAAATAAGTTACAGTTTACAAACAGTGTGTTCTGGTAGCTGGTCAGACCAGGCCAGATTGTTCAGCAGGGAACTCCAGACCAATAGGTGGCACTAGTGTGTTGGTGTGTGCACATACTTTGTGGAAGAAATGGCTTTGGTTTTATACAGTAGATAATAACAATATAATTAATGGAGAAAAAGAGCTCATGAAACACAGATAAGAGGTGTAATTCTTGTCTTTTGGTGTGTAAATCCTAACCACAGTGACTACCCTGCTGCAGACCCAATCTGTGCCCTACACTACCCAGCTCATCTGGGTTGCCAGATGAGGAGGTTTTAATTCAAAATGTGTTTTAGTATAAAGTTGAGTTGTTCATTGTTTATACTGAAACTTAGACCCTAACCACCATGTATTACCTTCCATTAAAATATGAGCTTTGAATGGTTTAACAACAAATACAGGATTTATGTAGTGACTTGACATAATACAGGATAAGATGACAAGAATTCAGCACAACCCTAACAATTAGGGTTACATGTAGGGCCCTACACCCTTATCCTAAACAGCCACCACCTCATAACCTTTTGTCTGTTTTTCATTGACTTAAGCCCACAACACCTCAGGAACAGTAAAGTCTGGCGTCCCAGAACCATTCCCCTTCCAATGCGTGTCACAGACCTATGATTTATCCAACCTCACAGTGTAACTGGAACACCACGAGTTCCATCTCTACACTCTATAGCAACACTCTATACACCTGGCACCACCTTGACATAAATCTACAATGCTAGCCTCCTTGGTCACTAAGGCCGTCCATGAACAGGCACCAGTAATGCATGCCCGGGCAGTTCACTGTGTGTGCTACTAGCTCCTGCTGAGGATGTTAGGATTGCTGGAGGCAGCTGCAGCGATAGTGCCTTTAGGCTTGTTGGAACTATACATTCAAATGTGCCTGTGGCTAGACAGGCAAAGACGTGTCCTTGTTTCAGCAAGAGGGGTTCTAGCTTACTGGAGATGCAAGGTCTTCATACTGTAAGAGATCCCCTTGGGAGCAATGCCTCAGGTCTGAATGGATCACATAAACTCTCTGTCGTTATAAATTTCACTTATAGTACTTTTATCCTGTTTTAATGCATTGAAAATTGATTATATTTTGTTAATTGATTATTAATGCTGTATACATTGTATTGAATTGAATTTGGATTTTTTTGTGTAGCGTTTTGTGACGAGTATTTAGCTTATGTGATTAATACTATAGACAGTGCGGCAGGTAGTGTGTGTGCTACACAGCTCCAGGGATATGGGGTTGTGGGTTTGAGCCTCACTACAGTGTCTGTCTGTGAGGAGTTTGGTGTGTTCTTGCTGTGTCCATGTTGGTTTCCACCTTCTGAAAAACACACATGCGATTACTGCCCGGCAATGGATTGGTGCCCTGTTCAGGGTGTGTCCCAGGGCATTGTCCAATGATTCCGGATGGGCTGTGGATAAACTGTGAATGACTGACTGATCATGTTATTGAGGTCTGTATGATACCATGGTGCAAAAAATAAATGTAATTAAAATATTTTATGATACCATGATTACATTTAATGTTCAGTGTATAAAATGTCAAGGAAAATGTAAATAAAAAATTATTACTAAAAAATCACTATATTCATAAATAGTGTTAAGTTAGTGAATGAATGAGTTACTTTTCTGACCACTGTACAGTGAAACTGACCTCCGCATTTGACACATTTATGCAGTAAAACACACACATACACACTAGTAATCAGTATGGGAATGTCAGCAGACATGTTCAGAACAGTGGGCAGCCCCATAACTGCAGCACCTGGGGGGTATTTAGGTGTTAAGTGCCTAAAGGGCAAGGGCACTTCAGTCGAGTCTTGTTGGTTGCAGGGTTCAAACCTGGGACCTTCTGGTTCCTTAACTACAGGCTTATGGCTTCGCCTAAAAACTGTAAAAGATTCTAACGTATTTTATTATTATTATATTCAAAATAACAACTAAACAAAGGACTGACACACACACATTTGTCCCAGGTTCGATCCCAGCAACCGACAAGACACCTAACCCCCATATGCTCCCCGGCTGCTGCGGATAAGGGGCTTTGGACATTGTAGTGTTCAATAGTGATTAATAATGTATGTGTCCACTGTACAGATAGGTTAAATGCTGAGGTAAATTTCATTACACAGGGGTTGGAATAGTAACTCACACTTTCACACTTATACTTCAGAATATAAATCCCCTAAAACTGGCATATTTTTCTTTTATTTCTTTGATCATTGTGACATGTAAAAAGTTATATATTTTTAACTGTATCATAATTTCTTGGTGATTTCATACTAGGCAGGATTTCTATAGGTTTTCCTGTTGGAAGGTCCTATAAGAGGATTTTCTTAATCTGGCAACCCTGCTCTGTGTGATGTACTGGTTGGACGCTGCTCTCTGTGCAGGTGTCAACATCAAGCATATAAACACACACACGCACACACACACACAGAGCAGTGACAGGTCAACCGACACGTCTGGTTTTCTGTATCTACAGACAAATAAGAAGAAGCTACAATGCTCCGACGGATTTTACAGATGGTAAGAGTCAGTGGAAGCTGTTTCCGTTATCATTAGCTAGGTTGCTAGTTAGTTAGCTGCTGTAGCTCCTCAGCTCACTGCTGCAGCCTGACTGACAGGCCTGTGTGGTAACACATACTCAGGCCTGTGTGTTAGCCGTGTCTTCACTATTAATTATAATGTGAACTTGTGTGTAGTTACATTTTAGGACCATGATGAACCAGTAAGTTATCACTGCGTGTTAGTAAGTGATTACGGGAAAAAAGACAGCTAGCCTGTTAGCTTAGCACAAGCTAGCGTGTGGCTAAATGAACCCACTAAGGTTAGCAAGAGGTCGCGCTTTAGCTTAGCTAAGATAAGATGATTCATGCTTAATAACGAAGTAGTCATTACTTTATTATTATTATTATTATTATTATTATTATTATTATTATTATTATATACGGGCTTGGTTGAATTGGTCACGTGATTATTTTTCTTTAGACTGTAAGTGGTCATGTGTGTCTGTAACTGTGTCTATCTGTGATTGTGTCTGTTTGTGTGCCTGTGTGACTGTGTCTGTCTGTGTGACTGTGATCGTGTCTGTCTGACTGTCTGTGTCTGTCTGGCCGTGTCTGTCTGTCTGACTGTGATCGTGTCTGTCTGTGTCTGTCTGACTGTCTGTGTCTGTCTGGCCGTGTCTGTCTGTCTGTGTGACTGTCTGTCTGTGACTGTGTCTGTCTGTGACCGTGTCTGTCTGAGTCTGTCTGTCTGTCTGTCTGTCTGTGACAGTGTCTGTCTGACTGTGTGCCTGTCTGTGACTGTCTGTCTGTGTGTCTGTGTCTGACTATATGTCTGTGTGTCTGTCTATTACTGTTTTTGTGTCTTTGTCTGTCTGTGTCTTTGTCTGTGACTGTCTGACTATATGTCTGTGTGCCTGTCTATTACTGTTTTTCTGTGTCTTTGTGACTGTGTCTATCTCTGTGTCTGTGACTATGTCTGTCTGTGTATCCATATGGCTACAACTGTGTTTTGTGTATCTGTGTCTCTATAACTGTCTGTGTGTCTGTGTATCTATGCGTCTATGACTGTTTATGTGTCTGTCTGTGTAAGTATTTTACCAATAACTGATTTAAACCATAGACCTCATTTTAAAAAGTCAGTCACAGTGTTTTGGTAACTTACTCATAACTCATAAGTTGATGTGTGGCTGATCATGTGACCTAGTGATGGCAGCAGCCACAGTTATGAATGAACATGACATGTCTGTACATGTTTATATCACGCCTGCAGGAGACCTAATGACTGTGTTGGTGTGTGATATTTTCACGTGGTATTTAAGCTTATATAATCACAGCTTTGGGTGGAGATGTTGAAGCTACTGTATGATCCAGGGATGAACCCACTGTTTCCATATTCGAGCTTTCAGTATTAGAGGATATGATTTCTATAATTCACAACCAACATAACATAACGTGTTATAAAGTTACGTGAAATGTTATCGGCATTGTAGCTGCTGCGTTTGTGTCCTCAAGATATGAGCTGGTAAACATCACACGTGATTAGGAAATGTGTCAATGCTGATTAGGTACTGACTAAAAAAAAAAAAAAAATCATCAAAAACATCAAGTGTTTATACCTATTGAGAAGCCTGACTGAGATTTTTAGATTCTGTTTTCTTGGTATTTACTTCTAAAGGAGTTAAACAGCTTAGAACATGGTGCCAGAAACAAGATCAACCATATAGAGGAGATACTAAAAGATGCAAGACACTCATCATCAGTGAAAATCAGAAATCCGGAGTCCCAAATAAACACAGAAGAGCTGCAAAAATTCTAAAACCAACTTCTAGTTCCAAGGCTGGTTCCTAAACCACAAGCCTACGACTGCCCCATGAAGAAGTGCACTGGGCAAGCACAGTGAGGGTATAGTGTCATGATTTGGGCTTGCATGGCTGCTTAATGTTTATTAATGATGTAACTCCTGATGGTAGCAGCAGAATACATTCAGAATCCCACAGAAACATTACGCCTTCATCCAGTATAATTGAGTTAAACTTCATGTAAGCAGGGCCTTAAAATTTTGGTGATCTCCCACCAAAGGTCCAGTGTTCTGAGTTGTGTAAATGTAAAAATCAGGAAATGAAAGCTGAATCACTGATCTATCATATCATACAGTCGTTTAATCTGAAACCCAAATGGCAAATGTAAGTTGGCCTAGTTGTTCCAATACATATGAAGGGGACTATTTGTTTGTATAATTTTTATTGTTAATGTTTTTAATGTGCTTAGAATAATTTTAATCATATTTCAGTTTATTATAAGGAAGTACAGTGCTTTATTTTATTTAAAAAAAATCCCAGTCAAGGTCATCAGCATTGTTTAAATGTAAATGCAACATCCTGTAACCCAGTTTACTTTGTTTAAAAGGTGAGCGTTATGGCATGCAGTTCAGTGTAGTATTGTTTGAATTCATTCTAGGGTCAAAGTTTAGTGGTGCTAATCTTTAACCGTTTTCTAACATGCTGTGGTCTTGTCTTCCAGTGATCCCAGGTGACTGCATTATCACATGTTAGTGAGTCAGTCCCTGAGAAAGAATGGGCTTAGTGCACTGATTTAAAGCTTCTTGTTCAAACTGGATATTAATTTGTGGATAATGGTTGTCCCACACAGCAGTGATTTATATCTGTATGAAGCTGATCAGAGTATTGCAAAAACTTGGATTGAGTCCAGTCATAGGAGTTGTGAAATTGTGTGGAATGTCACAGCCAGTCCAAGCCTTGCTCATCAACTGACCCAATTTAGCTGTACCACAGGAATAGAGATGCACGTTATACAAAGATTTAACCTGAACTGACCCCCTTGTCATTCTCTTTCTCTCTCTCTCTCTCTGCCTCTCTCTTCCCTCTCTCTCTTAACCGACACAGACTCCTGGAAAGGGAGGTGCCCAGACACCTGACTCTGACCAGCCGTCTGCTGACATAAATAATGAGACTTCAGAGGTAACTTTATTAACTTCAATCTACAAATCTTTACAGACTGAATAATCATGTAATGTGATGGATATTATTGTATTGCTGTAATTGCTTCACTTTAAGGTTCTGTTTGAATTTTTATAGACTGGTAGTTTAACCTAAAATACAGTAACTCTATGGTACATGTTGTGTTGAACACACTGACCTTCTGTCATCTGTATTCATTCTTATCCTTATCGTAATAACGCAAGACAAGATTTTTTGTGCAACATCATTGATAACTCCCCCTCAGAACACTTAGGCTCAGCTGATCAGTCCATTGATTTTAAACGCCCGTCCTCAATATCCACCAGTGCAGTCAGCTCCACTTTGTTTGTCCGTCCTGCTAGAGTTAGAACCCATGTTAGAGTATGGGTCTCACCAGGCACTGGAATTACAAGCATTTATAATGGACTTTAATGTATAGACCTCCATACAGCAATTGTCAAGTTCAGTAGGGGGCGCTGTTGGTATTTTGACACGGTTTGATGATTTTTGTGACTAAAGTGATAAAATCGTAGTATTATTCTGAGTTTAACAGATAACAGTTTATTATTAAATTTTAGGGAGGATGGTGTGTGTATGTATGTGTGTGTGTGTGTGTGTGTGTGTGTGTGTGTGTGTTTCACTGCAGGGGTTGGGTTTAATGCAGAGATCAAGCACAGTGGGTCAG
>JAOVVF010000036.1:25212421-25225270 GCA_028565595.1 Duopalatinus emarginatus | reverse complement strand
GCACTGCTCAGGTGTTATGAGAGCCCAGGTTGCTCTGATAGTGGCCTTCAGCTCTTCTGCATTGTTGGGTCTGGCGTGTCGCATCTTCCTATTCACAATACTCCATAGATTTTTAAGGTCAGGCGAGTTTGCTGGCCAATTAAGAACAGGGATACCATGGCCCTTAAACCAGGTACTGGTAGCTTTGGTACTGTGTGCAGGTGCCAAGTCCTTGTGGAAAATGAAATCTGCATCTCCATAAAGTTGGTCAGCAGCAGGAAGCATAAAGTGCTCTAAAACTTCCTGGTAGATGGCTGCGTTGACCTTGGATCTCAGAAAACACAGTGGACCAACAGCAGCAGATGACATGGCACCCCAAACCATCACTGACTGTGGAAACTTTACACTGGTCGTCTTTTGGACAACTGTTAAGTCAGCAGTCTTCCCCATGATTGTGTAGCCTACAGAACTAGACTGATAGACCATTTACACCATTCAGGTGTTTTAAGGTAATTGACTGATAAGAGTGAGGCACCAAGTGTCCTTAATATTCACACTATTAAAATTTTCTGGGGTTTTTATTAGTTGTCGATTATAATAATCAGGTTTTTTTTTAAATAAGCACTTGAAATATATCAGTCGGTGTGTAATTAATGAGTATAATATAAAAGTTTCACTTATTAAATGGAATTACTGAAATAAATCAACTTTTTTCATAATATTCTAATAATTATGGCCAGCACCTGTATTTGTGTTGTGTCTTTTGTTTCTCACTTACCTGGGTGTTGTCCTTGTCTGTCTCTGTCTTTCCCTTCATTCCTACTCAACTTGCTTTGCACTTGTCTTGAAGATTCGTAAACTGGAGGTAACACTACCTGCTTTCACCTACATTTTTCTTTTCTTTTCTTGATGCCCTTTATTTCCCAGTATAGTTGTAAAAAAAAAACCTAAACATCGCAGCTACTTTAACTTCCTTTCTTTTGTTCCTGCATGTTTATCTTCTTCTGGGATTCTGCATGGCCAGGAGCAGTTGCTCCTACACTGAAATTGGCCTCACATTTTGCTTTATGTTCACAGAAAACTATAACTCAACTGAAGGCAGAACTGGAGAAGGGTCCCCAGGAAGCTGCCGTGTATACGCAACAGATCCACCAACTACAGAGCAACCTGAACAACCTCCAGCAACAGAGCCAGGTACAACGCAGCATGAAGTACACAAATAGACCTGTCATATCATCAGTTTGTGCCTCTAATCTACCACTATCCTTTAACGACATGCTTTATGGCCCCTCAAATTCCACAAGCTTTAAAAAGGCTTTGATGAGATCCTGCTGCCCAGATCTTCATGATGCCTATTTCCATGAAATCCCCATTAGGATCCGCACACATGGGTTTTACAGGAAGGCCCTATTCACTGCTCATCCTGCACATCTAGTCAAGGATGACTGTCTAACAATGGTGCTTTTTTATTATCGGTCAGTGTGTGCTGACGCGCTTTGAAGCCTCTATAATTAAACTGGCAGGGGGTGATGTGTGCCGTGCCACCACTGTCCTTTGGGTTGATGTATAGACCCATTTAATGGCCCTCAGCTGTTTGTGTTTCTGTTGTCAGGAGGGATTACAATGTCAGCGTGTTGAAGCATGGAATCTCTGGGAAAACTCAGTCTGCTTCTTTGAAGATTGTGTCTGGAAACAGGTTTGCTAAGTCAGACTTGATGACAGGCCATCCTGGTGAACAGTCTAAGTAAACTGAGGCTGATGAAAAGCAAAAGGAAGAATAAATAAATTAAGTAATGAAGGCTTCAGAAGATGACAGTTGACATGAACTAAAGAACACATTGATTGTTTATGAATTCTCAGCGATTTTGTTTCCATAAAGTAATTGTGTATAGTTACTAAGCCCATATTTTCCTAAAAAAATTTTAAAATTTAAAAATCATTTCTCCAAAACCTACACCATACTTTAGAATGTGTGATGAATCATCTGTTTCCATCTGTTCTTCAATGAATCAGGTCTGTTTGATGATTAAAATAAGTGAGCAAAAGAAAATGGGATTTTATTGGAAAAGAGGACAAAACCCACAAAGAAATATACTTTTAACAACACCCACAACTGTCTCTGGTTGAAGCTACACATGTAAAAATCTTAGTTTGTGATGGTTGGCCCTGTCACCACACCCTTAGCAGCAGTGTCATTATTAAAGCTGACTTTATAGCTGTGTCAGAGCAGAATTTAGCATACTGTCCACTGGTGCTCCCTGTGCTACCCCAGGCATTGTAAAACTGTCTGCTTTAAATGTTACTCCATGCCGACACTGAGAATGGAAGTCTCCGAGGCTGCGTGTGAAGAGAAGAAGTGATTTTTGTCTTAATCTCTTTTAGTTTTGTCTCTTTTTTTCCCACTTGATCAGATTTTATGGATTTTAGGATGATCTGGCCCTCGTGTGTCTTAGAATTAACAAGTCAGGATATATATATATATGTGTGTATATGTATGTGTGTGTGTGTGTATATATTTATATTTATATATATATGTGTGTGTGTGTATGTATATACATATATGTAGTTTGTTACATTGCTGATTGTAACAATGATTTCAAGTTTTCCTCTAAAATTGAGGATTTTTTTTCAGATGCCTTCAGTCTGCTATTTTTTTCTAATGCTCTGCACTTCTCAGACGCTGTCAGCTAAGTTGGCACGACAGGAGAAGGAGAACCAAGAGCTAGAGGAACGCCTGGGCCAGGAGCAGGTATCCAAGAAAAATCTGCAGGCTAGCCTTCACCAAAGGGAGCTGGAGCTGCAGGAGAGTCAAGCACGTGCGTCAGCAGGAGAGGCCTCTCTCAGTCGGGCCCAAGCCGAGCTAACTGAGCGGGGAGAAGAGGTTGGGCGCCTCAGAAAAGATCTGTCTGAGCTTGAGAAGAGCCACCAGGATCTGAAAGCAGAGCGTAAGCAACTCCAGCAGCAAAGAGAGGAGCGAGAGAGCCAGGGACTGCAGCAGCAGAGTGAGATCAGCCAGGTCAGATATACATGCAGTGCACGCAGGCTGTCAGATTTGGAAAGAGAATATAGTTTACATTGAAGTGCTTTGTATTTTGGTGTGCAGCTGCATGCGAAGCTGCTGGAGACGGAGCGGCAGCTGGGAGAGGTTCAAGGCCGGCTGAAGGAGCAGAGACAGCTCGCAGGAGAGAAGCTTAAAGACCGTGAGCAGCAGGTTGCTGACCTCCAGCTCAAACTTTCCAGATTAGAAGAACAGGTAAACTACTAGTAGGAAACTTTGTTTGCAGTTTGAGCCACTCATATTCATTATTCCATGATCGTGTATGATATTGCCTGGCACCACACATGTCCACCTAACAACTTGGCCTCTGTCAGGCTGCAATTGTACAAGGAAAAAGTAGTCAAGTATTAGGTCCCAACAATACTCAGAGTCTGGGAATCAGTATCAGTTATTTTTCTACAATACTGATCATGCTACGGGTCTAACAGCAGTTGTGTCATGTGGATCGTAAACCAGGTTAACATTAGTGTCCTGCGTTCCAGTTAAAGGAAAGTACTACCAAGTCCACTGACCTGCAGCACCAACTGGACAAATCCAAACAGCAACATCAAGAACTGCAGGCTCTTCAGCAGAGCACCACTGGCAAGCTGCGAGAAGCACAGGTGAGTAGTCGTCTTCCAAAGCTGCGTATATAAAAGTGTTTTATTTTTTGTGTACAGGTTTTATAGAAGGGCTGCTTTCCATCGTCATCTTTTTTGTAGAGTGACTTGGAACAGGTGCTGCGTCAGATCGGTGATAAGGACCAGAAGATCCAGAATCTGGAGGCCCTGCTACAGAAAAGCAAAGCCAGTCTGAGCCAACTGGAAACTGAAAGAGAAGACTTGTGTGCCAAGATCCAGGCAGGAGAAGGGGAAGCCGCTTTACTTAACCAACTTCAGGAAAAGAACCACACACTACAGGAGCAGGTACAAGAGACACAGACACACACACGCACACATACAGTACACTGATGCACAGCCATAACTTTATGCATAGCTATAACATTAAAACCACCAACAGGTAAAATAACAAAATGGTGATTATCTCATTATAGTGGTACCTCTCAATGGGTGGGATGTATTAGGCAGCAAGTGAACAGTCAGTTCTCAGAACGGATGTGTTTAAAGCATGAAGAATGGGAAACTATCAGATAGGGGTGCAAAGCTGTCAGCGTCTGGTGATTCGATTCGATTCCAACTTTTGGGGTGACAATTCAATTTAGAATCGATTTTCGATTCAGGAACGATTTTTTTTATTCAAATGGTTGATACATTTTGTTTAAATTATGTGGTTGACAAGATCAACAAATGTAAACAAATAAACATAAATAACCAGTATTAGGTTAGCTTAGCTTTCTGGCTTTTTCTTCAATAAAAAAAATCTATCAATAAACAAATAATTAAAAATATATTAATACAAAAGTATGCATAGACTTCAGTCTACCGTAGCGCATTCACCTTCAACTGAAAAAAAATATACAGACTTTAAAGTCATAATGCATTGTATTTATATTTTGTATAATTTTGTCTGAATGGAGTCCGCTAGCAAGGGAGCTGGCTAACTAGCTCGCTGGCTGAGTGGACGCGTAATGTGATGCAGTATGCTCTGGAGTAGAAGCAGCAAAAAGTAAAACTTAAACAAATAGATTAAAGTCGATTTTTGGGCATTTTGAATCGATTCAGAATTGCCAGGACTAGGAATAGCAATCCTTTAAAGAATCAGGTTTTTTTCAGCACTGACAAGGATCAGATTGTGATGCGTTAGATAACTGGGTCAAGAGCATTTCCAAAACAGCAGGTCTTGTGTGATGTTCCCAGTGTGTAGTACTTCGTACCCATCAAAAGCGGTGCAAGTCAAGACAACAGGTAAACCGGCAACAGTGCCCAGAGCTCACTAATGTGCATGAACGGTGAAGGTTAGCCTGTCAAGTCTAATCCCACAGAAGAACAACAGAAGAATCCTCAGCTAACCTGGTGGTACCAGATACCACAGCATACCTACAAATCTTGTAGAGTCTATACCTTAAAAGGTCAGAGCTGTTTTCGTGGCTGTTTAGGCAGGTGGTTTTAATGTTAAGGCTGGTCAGTGTATGTATAGAACAAGGCTAAACAAAGCTTCACACACTACACAGTGCCTACAGTCTTTTACTGTAGCTTTCTGTTCTTCTGTAGATAAGTCAGCTGACGGAAAAACTGAAGAATCAGTCAGAGAGTCATAAACAAGCCCAAGAGAACCTCCATGAGCAGTTACAAGAGCAGAAGAGCCAGCTGCGCTCAGCACAGGACCGCTGCCAGTCCTTAGAAAGCAATGTAACAGACCTCACTGTCCAGTTCACCCAGAGCAAGGAGAGACTTGCTCAACTCGACACCCAGGTGTGTGTGTGTTTGTTTGTTTTTTTATGTGAAGGTATAAAATGCAGTAATAAATGGGTATATTTTCTATTACAACGGCCTCTTTGTTTATGTGAATGTTTAATTACCAGCTAAAGGCTAAGACAGAGATGCTGCTGTCAGCTGAAGCAGCAAAAACTGCCCAGAGAGCAGATCTAGAGAGCCATCTAGAAACAACCCAGCATGCATTGCAAGACAAGCAACAGGTAAATAAAAAAACGATTCACCTGAATAATTACAAATGCAGTATAATTAATGTAATTTAGGACAGTATCATTGTTGGCTGTAGTACATTATTCATGATAATGTCAGAAACAGTATTAACGCAGCGTGATTGTGTGTGTTCGGCATGTAGGAGGTCAATAAGGCTCAGGCTCAGTTAGAGGACCAGGCTCGTCGACTGCACGAGAAGCAGGAACAGTGCTTGCAGATGGAGGCCAGCCTGAAGGAGACCAAAGAGAAACTGCTGGCTGCTGAGCAGAAGATCGACACCCTGGAGAGCCAGGCTAAGGTCAGCAGAAGCTACCAGGTCTAATCATTCCTTTGAGAAACTTCATCTAGCAGGTTGTTTTTATTAGCCAGAACTGAGAATTTCCCTGCTACTATCTGTTCCCTAATGGCTCCAGCCATAGTTTTATTTCTGCATTTTGGGTATATATTCTCTATAAAACTCATTTACGTATTCATAATGCATGTATATGTGTGGCAGAAAGCAGAAGCTGAGTTAGCGGAGGTGCGGTCAGGACGGGAACAAGCACAGAAGGCACAGCAAAAACAAGAGCAGCATATTAGTGAGCTGGAGAAGAGGAATAAGGAGCTCAGTCGCCAGCTGGAGACTGAAAAAGAAGGGTAGATCTCATTCTTACTGTCTTGTCTAGTCATGCTATATTGACTCATTTAAAAAAAAAAAAATTAGATTAAATATGATTCAATTGTATTGTAATTAAATCATGCACATGGTAGGGTTCTGTCTTTTAAATTTTCAGAAATTTTGAGCACATGAATTTGATTTTTGTTTTAGTTTTTTAATTTAATTTAATTAAACCTCCACGTATCATTATAGCAATGATGACATGAGGCGACACTAAGATCAACTCCTGTGCTAATATATATTACGTCTATTTGCTTATTTTGAATGCACAAATGCATTGCAGATAATATACTACACTGGAGTGAATTGAGTTATGGCTGTGAGTAGTGTTACAGTTAACATGTTGAGTTTCAATTCTTGAAAACTATATAAACACAGTAACCCCACAAACGGTGTGTTTACGGTTTGTGCTGATTGTATCGAGGGCTGACATAATAGGGTTTTAGGTATTTACTGCTTTGTTCCTGTCTTTCCCATGTTATTTTTTTATAATTGTTATCAAGAATTAGTCAAATTAAAAGCACTTTTGGATTGTTGCTCATTGAATTTGCAGTTTAACAGCAACCGTTTTAACCAGTGATTTTATTTTTCTTTAATGTTCAAGCTATGCAATAGATTGTTTCTATCTGCTTCTCTCAGGGCTGTAACTCTACAGGAGGAGCTGCAGAAGAAGACCTCAGCTTTGGGAGATGCGCAGAAGCATGTCGAGAAGTTGGAACAGGAGCAGAGTGACAGTAAGATGAGACTGGAGCAACTTACTAAGGAGGGACACATGCAAAAGGTAGAGCTGGAAAAGAAGCTCCAGGGGATGAGTACAGAGCATCAGAAAACCCAGCAGGAGAGAGACACGCAGTCTAAACAGCTACAGAAGATGAAAGAGGCTCTAAGCAAGGCTTCTGCAGACCTGAAGGAGAGTCAGACCCAGTTGGAGAAAGAAAAGAAGAGCAGTGCAACAACCTTAGAAGAGAAGGTGGGTTGTGCTATGCTGGTTTTCCTTAAAAAAAATGAAATAAAAAACAGCCAGTGATGCAGATATTTCAATGCGTGATTAATCTGAGCAATATATGATATGAAAATAACACATGGCTATGTGCAGTTCTCACATCACTGGAGGTTGGCACACATACCATTAAGAGAGAAAGAGAGAGAGATCTATTTTCTTAACTCTGAGTAGTTTACCATCCTACATTTTGGCCAATGATTGTGAATCACACTTGTGACTAGTTGGAAACAAAAAGCAGTCCTGGTGCTTTCAGCATTTGGATTTAGGCTACAGATCTGTCACTAATATACCTGCAGTGTTGGAGATCATTTTCTTGGCCCAAGGTCTCAGTGACTGCTACATTGATGTAGAAGAGAAACAGGGATACCACACAGCATTTTAATAGCTTGACTGCATTCTTGTCGTACTTAAATTGCCATCAGAAAATAAATGTATATAAATTCCAGGGTTTCTATTACTATTAAATATGCAGCTGACTTACAGTAAACATTAGCTTTTTTTAAAGAAAAATTAATGACATTAAATAACACCCCTGATCCATGAGAAACAATTTAGAAACATTTCCAAAACAGTGTAGCTGCTTGTACATTTTATTATTATTATTATTATTGAGTACAATGACTACTCAAGCTACTGTTCAGTTTATTTTCATGTAAACCTGAAAAATCTTTAAATTATGTGGAATAATTTTCTTGGAGTATTTCTAAAAATATCTTGTTAGAAATGTACAGAATGTCATTAGTATAGGGGGCAGCCATGGCCTAGTGGTTAGGGAACCTATCTCGGCTTCGATCCCCGCACAGGACAAGACACGACTGAGGTGCCCTTGAGCAAGGCACCTAACTCCCCAACTGCTCGCCAGGTGCCATGGTTTGGGGCTGCAGCCCAACCCCTCTTGGCAACTGTGATTGCTGCCACAATGTCTTCACTGGTGTGTGTGCTTCACTGCACGGATTGGTTATGTGCGGAGGTCATATTCCTCTGTGCAAACACAGTAGGCAAATAGTTCACTTTGACTTAGTAATGTTCTTTGGAAGAGATTAACAGCTTTTCTCTCTAACAGGAGAAAGTTCACCAGAAGACCCAGCAGGAGCTCCAGAAAAGTGCAGAAGTAACTGCTAAAGAGTTAAACACAGCCAAAGCTCAACTGGAGAAAATGGCAGAGGTAAGAAAATATAAAAGGACATTTTATACTAATACCTGGAGCCAAACTTTTTATTAACCAGACTTGAGTTTCATTAGGTGGAGAAGGGGCTTCAGGGACAGTTAAAAGAACTGAGTGCCAAATTGACACAGTCTCAGGATGCTTTAAAGGAGAAGGATAAAAACATCCAGCAGGTCCAGGCACAGCTAAAGACAGCCCAAGGATCCTTCAGTGAGGAAGTGAAAAAACTGCAGAGCCAAGTGGCAGAACTGCAGAGCGCTCAAACAAAGAAGGCATGTGGTCATTCTTTATTTCATTTCGTACCTTAGATCCATTAAAGCTGAAATAAAAACTGATTAAAGCAGTTAAATAATTAAATAATCTGAGATATCTTTCGTTTATGTATCATATTTTGGTTCACTAAATCAAAGTGTGTATGTGTGTGGGTGTGATGTTAGGTGGAGGAGTTGACTAAACTGAAGGAACAGATGACTGTGCGGTCTGAACAGTTGGGCTCAGAGAAAAGCCACAGTGCAGAGCTGCAGAAAACCTGTGACAGCACCAAGGAGAACTTGGCCAAACTACAGTCTGATTACTATGGCAAGGAATCTGAAGTCTCTGCTCTGCGCCAGGACCTCAAGGTTCGTGTGTGCATGACAATCGCAGTGTGGTAGATACGAACTGTGATGACTGAACCTAGAGAACCTACAGTCCCACTTCATTGGCGCTAACACTATGTATATGTTGTATATATAACACAATGTATATATTGTTTTAGACCATTTTTCTTTATCACAGCACTATTATAATTGTAAATATAACATACACTTTAGTGCCAGAGAAACTGGTACACCAGTCTAATACTTGGTAGGTCCCCAACAGGGCAGGGAATCGCAATAAACACTATATGTCCTGCAGAACAAATTTGTTGTATTCTGAGATATAGGATTTCTATGTTCCACAGTGCATTGGATGGCATCCCAGGTGTGTTTGATAACATTGAGATCTGGTGACTTGGGTGTGAATGGCAAAAGCCCAAATCTCTGACTGTAAAGTCAATAAAAGCCTGTAATTGCACATGAAAATATGATAAATATAGCACTTGGTATGTAATGATTGAAATACTCATTCTGTTTTTTAAGAGATATAATGGAAGTTAAGGGTTTTCAGGTGCCATCTTTTCGCCAGGCAGCAGTGGTTTGCCGGAATATTCCCAGAATAGTCCCAAGTCAGTTTGTACTCGATGTGAATGTACGGGTCACAAGAGATAATTAGGAAAATTTTTGTTTAATTAAAAATGTCTCAATCACTTTTGAGAGCCACTGGCTAATTGGCAACACTACATTACAGCACCTATGCTAAGCTAAAGCTAACAGCTGCACTGGCTGATTAGGAAAATGCCTGGACTGATTAAAAACTGCTTTTACTCACTTATCTGACTCGGTGGACTACGGTGCTTGACTCAATTCACATGGGGTGGAATACCCCTTATATCTACAATGTAATTCAGCGTCTCTAGACGTGTGTGGTGGCACATTGTCCTGCTGGAAGAGGCCAAACCCACAAGAATGAATGCAGGACATGAACAGGTGTACCTTCTCAGAAAAGAGTCACTCAACGCGTTCACCTGTCAGAGACCTTTGTATGCTTTTCAGGGGGCCCCATGCCATCTAAACAAACCCCCTACAATTATTGAGCCACCAGCAGCCTGTGTATTTTGTGTACCAGTTTTTATGGCACTGTTTTATAGTATATATAAAACAAGTAATGGCACAGCTTATGATCTATAGGTACGTGAGGAGAAGTTGGCTTTGGCTCAGGAGGAACTGGTTGCCAGTACCAACCAGCTGAACAGTCGCGAGGCCCAAATCGAGGACTTGAAAACAGGAAGTACGGCTCTGGAGAAGGACCTAAAGAAAAGGGACGAGAAGCTCAAACAGCAGGAAGAGGCTCTACGAGAACTGCAGAAGCAGCAGGTGCTTCCTTTATATGACTGAGTCTTGTGGAAGCCTGAGCAGAGAGAGCAGATACATATGTAGACTGATCATCTCAGTCAGCCACTAATCATTCTGTGTGTGTGAGCAGGAGCTAATGCAGGAGGAGCTAAAGAAGGAGCGTTCTCAGGTGGAGGAACTGCGGGAGGCTCAGGCCGGGCTAGAGAAAGAGCGGAGCAGGCTGAGTGCTGAACTTAAAACACTGGCAGATAAGAGTGAGAAGGTTAGCCCCTGAGCAAATGCAGGAGATGGCTAATGAAAGATAATAAAATATTTTTTGTTATGATAAATTAGACCCAAAAGTGTGAACTGGAAATATTTAGTGGCTTGAATGACATTTTTAAAAACATTATACAAGGGGAAACATAGCTTTGTACTGCCAATGTTTATGATTATTTACTTGAAACAATCTCAACATTCAAAATTGTGCAGGTATTAGATTGTATTAAGATGCTGGGTCTCATTTTGACATAAATTTAATATGTATAACCCAAAATGTACATCTTACATATCATCAGTTCCAAACCTTTATTATTTTTTGGCTGATAACTGCAAGTACTGATGCTATGGAAATCACAACTAACATTTATCTGCCAAGAAGTAATCTACTGTAATTATTCTGAACTTCTACTGATTATCCGATTCAGGCTATTTTACTTGAGAGGTGTGTGTGTGTGTGTGTGTGTGTGTGTGTGTGTGTGTGTGTGTGTGTGTGTGTGTGTGTGTGTAGGAGCTAAAAGACCTGCGGGCTGCGAAGCAGCTCTTGCTTCAGCAGAAAGTCGATCTACAGGGTCGTGTGGAAGCGATCCAGGCAGCATTAGAGCAAGAAAAGAAAGAGCATCAGAACACCCGCGAGTCCATCGCAAAATCACAACAGCAGCACAAAACAGAGACTGACAAACTACATAAACAACTGGTACACTACATAGTTTTGGGTAGATTTGGTGTTTACATAATGAAACAGAATGAGTTTACAGTATGGATTGTATCAGTAGTACATGATAAGTACAGTACACTGTTCTCACAAGTCTGGCTAATATACATTTAGTATAGTGGATGTATGATGAATGTTTTTAATAATCCAAATATTTATGGCCATATTTTACAACGATATATGAGGTAAAACCCGATCTTGATGTATAAAGCAGTGTTCAAGGATGTAAAAGACTCAAACACGTGTAGATTTATAAGAGTTGTTACTCAGTGATGGTTTTCACTAATTGTACCCTTAAAGAATTATTTGGACGCCTTTAAAATAGTTGCATAAATAAATAATATCACACTTTCTCTCCCTCTCTCTCTTGCTGTCTTTTTTGTCCAGGCTTTGGAAGCAAAGGGTAAAGAGGAGGTGGAGAAGCGGAAAGAGGAGGCTGAGGCGAAGCTGACAATGCAGGTTTCTGCGCTTAATGAGAACGTTGCCACACTGAAGCGAGAGTGGCAAAGCAGTCAGCGCCGTGTGAGCGAGTTGGAGAAACAGACAGACGAATTGCGTGGAGAAATCGCCGTGCTTGAGGCCACTGTACAGAACAACCAAGACGAGAGACGTGCCCTGCTTGAGAGGTTAAGAATTGTCTATCTGCCCTTTATTCTTCCTTTCTTTAAATAATCACACACACACACACACACACACTCTGTCTTACTGTTTCATGCTGCTGCATTCTAGGTGTGTGAAGGATGAGGGCGAGATAGAGAAGTTACAAGCCAAAGTGGTTGAGATGAGGAGAAAACTAGACGACACCACAGCAGCCATGCAGGAGCTGGGCCGAGAAAATCAGTCCTTACAGGTTCTGAATCCACACCCACACACCTCACTCCTGTCTGCTCTCACAGACATCCTCTGTACTCGCTGCACCCAGTACTCACCCCTGTTAAAAACAGGGCCTTTCATTACACACCAAGCTTCATATCCTATTACCCACCGACCCACCCACCCACACTCACATGACAGTGAAAAACCACCCTCTTTGTTCTGCTTTTTCTGCTTCCAGTTTTTTTTATTGCTTTTTTTTTTACTGAAGTACTAAAAAACTTTAAAACTTGCTTGCTTAGAAGCTCTTGAAATGTGCTTGAGTTACAAGAAAGTAACTCATCATAAACTAAGTTTCATTTTCACCCACAATCCTGAAATCCTGTTGATTTTGTATGATATTATTATAGCTGGGCGATTAAAAAATAATTATTACGATATAACCTTTCATTGATAGAAGTATAAGATAGAGTCTGTAACTCATTGATAGAATTAGTTCCATCCATGTTTTGACAGACACCACGAATAGCCCATGACAATGACAATAGCGCCACACCGAACCAATCGTGGCTGAACATGAGTTACAGCCATTTCAGGTTTGGTTGACACACACAGCACAGAGTGTAGGTGTAGGAATGGCTTATCCCACATGCTAAAGTTTGGGTTGGCTTGAATTATTTTTAT
>JAOVVF010000036.1:25199183-25212227 GCA_028565595.1 Duopalatinus emarginatus | reverse complement strand
TCTTTATATATATCTTTATATCTAATACAAATATAATACAAATAACTGTTAAGTCATTAAGTGATTTAAGGGGAGAACTATGTAGTTAAGTACAAGCCAGATTAGATTGACTCGATTATACAGCCCTGAGTGAGAACTGACTATAATCCCAATAAGTGTTTCTCGTCTATGGTATTCAGAGGAGCCATACTGTCCAGAATTTTCTATAGTCTTTTACTTTCACATAGATTTCCAAAAATGCAAATGCAGTTCAGCATCAGTGGGAAGTAAGGTGTGGTTTGTCCACTCTGCCAGCATCACCATCATCTTTTATAGCAGAATACGATGATCTACAAATATATTGTATTGCTGAAATGTAAAGATTTCTTATCATAAGCAAGCACTTCTTACTGTGTATGTGGTTGTCATGCTATACTGTCTCTCCTGGTGCAGATAAAGCAGTCCCAGAGCCTAACACGGAAGTGGGCGGAGGACCATGAAGTGCAGAACTGCATGTCCTGTGGGAAAGGCTTCTCCGTCACTGTCCGGAAGGTGACTGTTCTCTTTACCCCTCTTTTTCTGTTTCTTGCCTCCTCCCCTCACACCCACAGACTCTCATGCGTGTTTGATGGTGCCGTCTGATCGAAACATCAAAGCACTGAATCAATACTATGTTAATGGTCTACTACAGGGACCCACTTTCAGACGGGCAGCATTCAGAGTCCGACATTTGTTTTTCTGTTTTTTTTCCCCCTTCTCTGAACAGACTGTATTGTCCAGCAGCACTTTTATCTACTACAGCACATCTCCAGTGAAAGCACTGTTGTTGTGTTTGCAAGCGATGAAGTGCTGATAGGGTATAGTTTAATCAGTCAGCCTGAAAACACTTGAGTATTTGTTTACTTGTATGTCTCGATTTAAATCAGCAGTGTTTGATATCTAAACTTTAAGAATCACGTTTAAGTAGTTGAGTTCAAAGCTGACAACACTTGTTACCTCACTTAAAACACACAACATGATCGCTAAAGTCTGTTAAGCCAAAATAGTCTAAAGTGCAGCCAAAACCCCCAAAACGAAAACACTATGCAGTACAAAACTAACAGCAAATTCTCTTTTGAACTGTTTATTATGCATGCTGCACGTATAGATGTAAACAGGACATGTTGTGTGGACGGAATTCATGGAGGCAGTTACGTCAATGCATGAAATTTTTCTTCGTCTTTCTAGCAATAATGCCAAATATCTGTCAGATGTCAACCGCTGCCCTTATAACTCTCTATTGTTTTAAAGCTGAGTGTGAGTATGTACTGAAATGCCAGAAAAACTGGTAGACCCGTCTACCACTTGTTGCAAGAAGCCAAACCCAAAAGCCAGGACATGAACGAGTGACCAGTTTTTCTTGCACTTCAGTGTATTTTGGGTAATTTGGTTTGCACTGTGCCTCATTCTCATATCTACTGAGTGTGGGGACTGGAGAAAAGGCCCTCTGAAAAAAAGCCCCCCCCCCCTTTTTTTTTTTTTCTTTTTTTTTTTTTAACTGGTAATTCAACAGCATACAGAACTGTCCAATAGACGAGATTTCTGCCTGGTTTGTTATCTTCTAACCTGATAGTCTGACTCCTTGTCTGTCCTTCAGCACCACTGTCGTCACTGCGGGAACATCTTTTGTGCCGAGTGCTCAGCCAAGAACGCCCTGACGCCGTCCTCTAAGAAGCCAGTGCGGGTATGCGAGGCCTGCTACGAGGAGCTGCAGGGCTAACGTGCCTGGCGCAGCCTGCTGCTCTGCCACACACTCACCACAGACTCTTCCTGCACAGGACAGCGATTTTCCCACACTCTGGGAGCAGGAGCAGGAGTGGCAGAGCTGCAGGAATAAATGAGGACTGGCCTGCTTCGATCTGCTGACTAGGCATGAGGTGGCCTGAGAGAGTAAGAAAAGAGTGAGAGAGAGCGACTGGAGCAGTCCTCACCCGAGCAGTGCCTTGGTCACCTCTAGGGCCATTTGGGGTTCCAAAGAATCTAAAAGGGAAAGTGGTGCAGCATTTTAAAGTCTTTATTTGGAATGGAATGTGTTTTGGATGAGATTTTGAACATGATCTGTGCTTTGGGTGCCAGGCTAAAAGATTTATACCTCAAGCTTTTGCTCTTCTGAACAAAGTAGTGAATCTGCTAGCATGGCATCCAGGCTGAAAGTGGTTTGTACAGGCTTCATGTGCAGGGCACTTTAGTGCTGTCAGGCATGAAGAAAGCACAGAGTTTAGAAAAAAAATCTCATCCCAACACTTTTCCAGCTGACAGTGTGGTACGGCATTAGACTAATTTTACTGTTGGGTCTAGTATAAGTTTCTGTTATCCATCCTCCGTCATTAAACAGAGGCTGTGAGATGGTGACAATATCCTCTGCACTGCTTATGTTCATGGTAAACATTAACAGCAGCAGCAAGAATGCAAGGTTCTGATTTAGCATTTAAATCTTAACATTGACGTCTATTTGTGATTTGGTTTTATGTAAGGAGACGGAGCAAGCAAGAGTTTAAACAGGAAGTAGACACTAATACTGCGCCATAATCGCTGTGCCATACAGCCTGGGAAAAAAGCCATTACAGGTAGCTGTATTCGTTCAAATCATGTGACGATACATGACCTTTTCTCTATCCACTGCATTTGACCAGTCTGTGGTTTACACAGAATTCCTTGTTTAGTATTCTGGCATGAAGAATAACCACATTTCAATACTGGTGCACTGTGTTGCATAGGTTTTTACCCTCCTTGAACTTGTCTCACGTTTTGTAGTGAAACTGAAATAAAAAATAGTCAAGAACAAGATCATTTTGAATTAGGATAAAATTTATATTCTTTTCTGAATTTTTTCCCTCCCCACCTTCTTGATTACACTGAAGTGCAACACCAGGCTAATACTTGCTACGTCCTCAATAGGAGCATATAAATGCAAAAACACATGACATGGATACAGACCATGGATTCCACAAAGCTTGCGGAAATATTCTCTAGACTTCCTGCAGAACCCCCCCACAATTCTGAGATCTGGTGACTCAGGTGGGAATAATGTCTGTGGCTTTATATACGCACTGCCTGACGTAAACAATGATGTGCATAGGTTGCGTTGCTGTGTAGGTTTTGTAGGCTCGTGACTATTTGTTGGGCACTTCAGTGTATATTGTATGTGATTTATGGTATATAATTGCACTTAATTCTGTTGTAATGCTGCAAATGTGGACAAGTTCAGGGGGATGATTATCTATGCAATGCATTGTACATAGTTACAGTAGGGTTCACTTGGCAATGGAAATCACAAACTGTGCCACACTGTCCTTTGGAAAGCACTATCGGTCTTGACTCCGACTTTAATCCTTTTCCACTTCGGGTTTCTTTAATTCAGGCATGTTTTATTCAATGGTGTCTATGTATCATACATGCTTGCTATGCTGCTCATGTTCTTATTTGATTGAAAAAAAAACTTTTTACATTTTTTGTTTTTATTATATCAGCATTTCCAAATCGGTGCATTGGAGCAGTATTTTGCTATTAGACTCGTTAATTCTGTTCACTTCGATTTTAGACAGCATCAGTTATTTGCACATGTGTGTGCCCTGCTACTAAGCAATAATTGTGATTATGTGGCTATAATTGCGTGCGTGCGTGTGTGTGTGAATCTGTGTATGCAAGAGATATATATGTATATATATAACATACGGGCTGCTAGAGCACTTCTGAAAGCGTTTGTATGTGTTGGCGTTATGGTTTAGACTTTTCAGCATTCTGTCAGCACTCCTATCTGGTCATCTTTCTGCCTAATGAGTGTGAGAAGTGTTCATGCATGACATACAAGGAACAGGACATCCAGCTTCAAACGAAGATATAATCAGTATGCTTTCTGTTAGAGGGAGGATTTAGGTGTGAAAGCAGTGGAATCTTTGGCACAGGTGCCTGTGCAGCCATGCAGAAGAAATTGTACAGATTGTACCTGCTGTATAGTAACCTTCAGCACCGTCAGCTGTCTAATATCTGTATTATAATGCACCTCGCCTCTACACGTTTGCATAAGAATTGAGGCTGTACTGTTAGAAATGCACATTTACAATCATACACGCACCGGTGTGTTTTATTCTAAGACATACACACATTCAGATGCACCAAAATCAGCAGATCTTATCATCATTATCATCGTCATCATAAGTGTAAATTACAGACTCACTCTTTCTGTATTTTTGTCACCTACCTCTGGACTGTGTGTTTCCCTCTCTGAGTACTTGTCGTACTATAAAATCAGCCCCACAGTCTCGTTAACACTATGGCTTTCAAGTCTCAAGTGTTGATTACTATAACTAAGTCAAGAAAGTTACTAGAGCTCTGAATGTTAACCATTTTAAGAGTAACACTACACCGCAGTAGTCGGTTATCTTGCCTGTTGTGCATGAGTTGTGAACTGGCTCACTGGCTCATCTGAACAACAGGCTGTTTCTGTTGTGATCATGTGCTCGTGCCTTAAGTCTTGCTTTCTTAGCATTGCAGAAAGGCTTTACGCTCGTACATAACTGTCACGGTGAGGCGACGCCGGTGGATGTCAACGTGTCAAAAATGGTTTGTTGAGTATAATTTATGTCAAGATGTTTGTTTTCTAATTTTTCATTGATATGTTTGAGTAAATAAACTAGGTGTTTCTATTTTCATCTGTGCTTTAATGTGTCTGTTGCAAATACCATTTTTACACTTTATTGCGATGTCACAGGGAGTCGCTGTTTTTTTTTTTTATTATTATTATTCTTTTACTTAAAATTACTGAAAATTAACATCTCGTTTAGTTTCATTTTTTTTAGACTTTAAAGAAAATATTAGGGCTTATTTCTCAGACTGGACAGGAATGAATTTAGTGTGTTTAGAGTGTTTATGTAAACTGATATATAGGTAGACCTATAAGCGTGATTAGAGGCCTGAAGTTTAGGGATCTAAAATTCAGTAAGATGCAGCTGTGTTTCTATACAACACCTGTTCTGATTCTGACTTTTTCAGAGTGTGTGGGATTGGTTACCTTTAAATGTCTACTACATTTCATATATGGGGTATTTTATAACAAATACCCTGCTTTATTAGACTCTTATATTAATATTATGAATGAATAATGTTAAATTCATAAATTAAGATAAATTAGACTTAAGATTTAATTAGGACATGTTAATGGCACCTTTATGGAGATGTCTTGGCATCACTAAAGGTGGCCATTTATGTCCATACACACATACGTATAAAGAAAATCAGCCTTAGCAAACCTTTTGATGTAACTTTAGTAAAACTTCATTTTAGCTTATAAAATTATTCAGATAAACTTGGTATGATTGGTAAACAACACCCTTTGACATCAAGATATCAGAGGATATAAAGCCCATTTTATTGGTCCCTTTGATCCTAAAACATATATAATTTTATGATGTTTGTCATTCCTTAAATTCTTTTGTTATCATGTAGTGCACTACAGGCCACTGCTGTAAGCGCTACACTTTACAGTCCCAGTATATAAAAAAAAAAAACAGCAGGCCACAGAGTTTCAGTCTCAAAGGAAACTTTAATATAAAAAAAAAACATAACACAAACACTACTTATCTACACCTCGAAGCAGGAATGTCCATTTTGGCTCAATTTCAGAGCTGTACTCTTCCACCCCTGTGGCACGTTTAGTTTCCAGTTGGTGTCTGTTTACAGCAACAGTTCAGTTTGCATTACAGCTATGTAATTTGTGACATAGTGGACTTTGCCCCGACACGGTTGCCTGACAAACCTCTTCAAGTAGATTAACATGGATCTGAAGGTCAGATGTGGACTACAGGCAGTCAGGTAGTCAAGCAGTTAAGGTTTTGTCTCATGCAGAAAAAGTCATGCTGAATCCAAATATGCTTTCTGAATTTCTGAATCTTTGTATCACCCAGAGTTTCATTGTGTCAGTATACTCAAGCAGAGTGGAGGAAAGTGGAGCCCCGCTATGACTGTCCCTGGACACTAATATAGGTGACAACCATACACCTTTACAGTTTTAAAGTAGGTTTTAAGTGTAATAAGAGCAAGATGTATGAATGAGTGATTTGATAGAATCAAATCTAAAAACAGATTTAATTCAGGATAAAAAAAAAGTTCAGGCAGCTGTAGTGATGTGGGCCACCTCCTCTGGTGATCAGCTTCTGTGGTTGTGATGTGATTTAGATCTGAAAAGACTCCACATAGACAGAAGACTTCTTCAGCCGAGGCTGCTGAAAGTCCTGCTTTAGGTGAGCACTGATCGCCTCATCGATCTCAGACAGCCATGCTTTCTGCAGCACACACAAACACACACAAAGCACACCCGCTCAATAATGCAATCAGTGACGTGCATTTAAGAGACCTTTTCTTGCATGCAGGGTGTTTGTTGACGTGACATTTAAAACAGTTATTTGATCGGGACAAAAACAGGGCCATAGGGCTGTAATCGGGTGGAATCAGATCAGAGACGAGTGTGTAATTACATCGGGACGCTGTGTGACTCCTCACCTTGACCGACTCGGTCGGGGCCTGCAGAACAAAGACGCCAATGCACTGCTGATAGCGATTCTGGTGCATTATGATGAAAGAACAGGGAAGACCAGAGGCTAAAAAGCAGAACAAAAAAGTATATAATCACATTCAATAACAATTTCTTAATTTTTTTTCTCTGAATGTCTGTTCTTTAAATACTATCACATTTCTTCTTTCAAAAACCTCATTTAATTATATTATATTATTATATAATATAATAAATATATAATATAATTATTATATTAATTATATAATTATTATATTAATTATATAATTATATATATATACATTGTATATTCAATGTACGGTGCAGAAGTCTTAGACACCCTATATTGTGTTTAGTACAAATACTGTTATAGATATTTATTTGATGAATTCTGCATTATTGAGTCACTGCAAAAACATTTTAGATTTAGTTTACCAATAATAATATTAATATTGTTACAAAATAATAATAATAATAATAATTATAAATAATAATAAAGAAAGCGAAAAAGGGCTCCTGTGTTTTTGCATGAAAAAAAGTGTGGCAGATTCTCTAAGATAATCAGTAAAACTAACCACCTGATTTCCTTATAAAACTTTATAAACTGTACCTGAAACTAAAAAAAACAAATGGTCATTACATATAATACTGACTTTCTTTAGTTTTTACTGTTTACTGCACACTGTTGTCTTTTTCTTTCAAGTATTAAAAAATAATTTCATTATTTTTGGAGTCATCTTTACTTTCCAACATTTTTTGCATGTGCCTAAGACTTTTGCACAGTACTATATATTATATATTATATAATTATTCTATCTTTTAAACTTTTATTTATTTATTATCTTTGTAATCTTACAAATAATTATTATATCTTTTAATTCTTTTTTATTAATCATTTTAGGATGCTGAGAAATATACTGGGACAGACATTGTAATAATGTTCTTTTTTTTTTTTTAATCTCATAAATGAATATTAAACGCAGGTAAATAATATCTGTAATGGGTTATTAACCTGTGGCATTAAGCTGGTCGATGTTCCTGATCTGCAGGCGGTCCAGTGAGATGGGTTGATCCAGCACAATGAAGCTGCAGCCCTCCTGCAGTAACTGTTCCAGCTCCTGGCCAGCCGCAGAGCGCACCAGGTTTATCTCCCCAGCTACAGACTTCTACACAACACACACCACCATAATGAGTTGTTGTGTTTTTCAATAAGAGAACAAAATCTCTGACCTATAATATATCACTTAAGCTTTCAGAACAATCAGATGTGTTTTTAGAAACAGTTAAATTTACGGCATCAACGTTAAACTTTTTTTTTTTTTTTTTTTACGATTCCACCTGTTTTAGGTCCATGTTGCACTGATTGTATTTGTGACACTTTACAGTAGTGGTTAATGGTTAATTCTTTCTCTTTTGAAACCTTTTTGCCTACCAGGATTTTTTAACTGTAACAGACAAGCTTTAGTTGTGCTGTACATTTAATACCAGTGGCACTGGTCATTGTTCATTGGTCATTGTTGACAGATTATTATAATTACTTACCCACTAGGGGGCTCACATCACCCCGCTTTACCATTGCCCTGATCACAACAGTTTCCTGACTAACCTCATTACAGACTTGCAGCAATAAATTTATTTCATTTGTTAATACTTTTCTTGATATTGAGCTGATGTTGAAGTCAATCTCAGAAGACTGACTGACTAACTGTAACCTAAAAATATAGCAGACAACTGCACTGCAATGAGATTCCCAAAACCTGCATGAATTAGAAAATGGCATTTTTTGCCAGTGAATCCAATTCTAAAATTGTGCACAATAAGCAGTTAATTAAAGATAATTAAAAATGAAAAATAAATTTAAAAAAATGAAATACTGCACCTTTTTATTTCGTTTGACTTTAGTGATCAGGAGGAATTCATCAAACAGAAACAGGTAAGCATCGTTCAGCTTTGAGTTCTCTGTTCATACAGGATAGAAATGGTGGACAATGAGGATAACTTGATAAGAAAGCGTGTGGGTGTGTGTGTGTGCAACTTTTTTCAACCAGACAGTCAATATACATAATAATAACATTTCATCAGCTTATCAATTTTGCAAGTCTTACCTGTGAGTGTAAGCTTCCCCTCGTATCGGAGAGTACGATGAGACACCAGGTTTTCCAAAGTCACCGCTTTCAGCAGGTGTTTCAGAGTCTGTGAGAAATTAGCAGGTGTTACTGTACTATTCAAAACTCCTAAAACTCAAGGCCAACCAAACCTCCAAAGTGTTCTGGAAATTTTTCCAGCTGTCTGACAGAACAGACGTCTATTTTCACCATTTCCATTCACACTCCTTGAGCCATGCAGCTTGCAACCATTACAACATGACCCCATCTGTCTTGTCTTGTTTTTGACACAAAATCTTTCCCCTCACATGTGCATGGGAGTGAAGCTTAGAGAATCCATTAAAATCAGTCAGACGTTCTTTACACTGACTGGACTATTAAAAACTTCTAGAGGAGACTGTGTGCATGTAAACAATACTCTTTACACGAACATGGGAAACTAGTCAGTCAGTCAGTCAGTCAGTCATTTTCTTATCTCCATCAGGGTCATGGTTTTGTCCGGAGCCCATCCGGAAGGCAGAATACCCCCTTAACAAGGTGACACCATGGTACAGTACCACACACACACCCAGGCATGAGAAATTAGAATATCATAAATACAATATTCTGTTTGTAGTTGAGGGCTGAAGTGTGCCCCTGAGCACAGCAATGGCAGAAATGGTGGACACAATATAACTGTCATATCCAATGTGGAATCCAGGTCACACTCTAATCCTATTGAATATACATCTGATACTCCTTTTAAATATAATGATGGTCTTTTCTCAGTATCTCTAACTGACAGTTTGACGTGTACTAATACAAACTGACTGCATGGACATTTATTATTAAGTATCAGGTATGGGGCTTGTGGCTTTACAATTTGTGCTTGGTTAACAAGGCTCATGACATTTACATGTATAAAGGTTTCACCCATGCTAGATACACATTCTGTGTTTAAAGCTACACCTTGGCCACTACATGGCTTTGTTTTGGTTTCAGTGCAAGGCCACACACTGCAGTCTATTTATAGGTGGTTATATCTGAGTATATACAGCCTGGGGTTATTTCCACCAGTCATTTAATAGAACATAAAATACAGCGCATAAAATTCAGACTGCATATGCTGCATGTAGTATGTAAAAAAATGAGCTATATGACAGATTTTGTCCAGACTGAACTCCCTGCTTAAATCTAATCCCTGGTAAACTGTAAGTCATGTACATTTGTATGTTCACCTCTGGAACATGTGCTCTCTTGTCTCTTTCCCACACTGGGAGCCAGACCAAGGCATCCTTCAGCTGTTTGAGTTTCTGATAGTTATCCAACCACTTCACCTTGCCCTCCAGATCATCTAAAGAGAGAAAGAAAAACAAAAAGAGAGTCAATCATGCTCAGTTCTGTATCACACCTTTAACTCCATCTGTGCCTTTTTAACCAGCACCATTTGCTTTGCTCTCTATTGCAACACATTTATGCTTTTATTATCTTGGTGATTTGGCATTTTTCATTATGGACTCATTTCTATCTCTTAGTTGGAAAAGGGTTCTTAATCATCTATTGACACAGACGTCAGAGCTAATTAGGGTTCCACACCCATGAAGGAAAAACCGGTCCTAGTTATATGCACAGATACATCACAGTTATGTTACACCAGACACACCCTAGTATCATTCAGAAGAGGGAACACAGGTAAAATATCCCCCTTCTGACACTACTTTAAAAATAGTTTGACGTAGCATGTTTGTTAAAAACCTGCCAGTCTAGTTGTGTTTCGGATCCCAAACGGTTGGACGGGTCAGGACATGCTGGCTGAGGTTGACAGAGAACAATAACAAACACATGCAACTGTACAATGTTTTCTAAACATCTGGAGAAGAAGAAATCCTGAAGTCTGATGACAGATAACGATCTGCAGTTGTGAGCTGCCACTGCATTGTTAGTGTTGATAAGTCCTTCTCTGACACAAGTGCTTTAGTCTAACATGATCTACGTTCACTGCTGATAAATACGGCTGTGATAAATACACAGTAGCAACATAAAGCAGGACATGTGGTTCATGTTACACTGTTGGTACTGGAATACCCTGTTGGTTCATATTGTGACTATCCTGCTCAAACAAATCCATTTTAAAATTACAGGTACATTTTTTGAAATCTGTCAGAAATTACTGTATGAGTGGGTTTGGGTGGCGATGACTCCCTTCTCAGTATGAACTGTTTAAGCACAAAATGTTCAGTAACATATTTGTTATGTTTGTTCTCAGGTTGATGGACTGTTGAGAAGTATGTGAAAATGCATGTTTAAAACAAGTTCAACCTTAAGGTAGCTCCCCAAACAGGTCCCCGGTTCATTATGTAAGAAGTATTTTATTATTTTAAACAATTTTTTTAAAAATATTCAGCTCATATTCAACTTGCCATAAGTAATGTTGTCTTCATGTAGGGATTATTAGTTTATTGTATTGTAATTATTATTATTCGTTTTATTATTATTGGAATGTAATAATATCATTATAACTATATTATTTTATTTTTTATTATTTTTGTAGTTTTTTATATTATTATAATTATACTATTTTATTCTATTATTTTTTACGCCCTGTCAACAAAAAAAGGCTGAATCGCACACATACCTTTTTATTCACTCTTTCTAAAACTGATCTCACACAGTAATTCACTCAGAGTAAAAAAAAATAAAAACTAATACGCAACTTTTTTTGGACAATTTATGCCTGAGCGGTTTGTCTCATTAATTCTCAATAATTAATTCAACAGACATACTTCAGTTTAATAGCTAACAATAGCAGAGTGTTTGGCTGTTTGTTTTAAAAGTCCTAGACAAATGAGGTTCCTGCGCATGACCCAAACACACACACACACACACACACACACGCGCATAAAAGCATGACAGTGTCACAATGCTGTTGTTCAAATGCAATTTTAGTGGAGCTGTTATTTTCAACTACCCGGCGATGGACTGGGACCTGTCCAAAGGGTTTCTCTACCTTCTGCCCAGTAAGTAACCTGTTCATGGACACCTACTGTATAATAATAAAAACTACCATGTAGCCCTAATTCTGTACTATAAATAAAGTGGAAATGAGAAATGTCTTGCTGGTTGCAGCTGTGTTACAGATAGTGGTAAGTATTTACATATGGCTCTGTCCACCAGCTCCACTATGCTCTGTAAGGCGCTCTCCTCTGCCTCTGTGCAGCTCCTCTTTTCCATGTTCTTCAGGATGAGAGGGTAACGTGTGAACCTCTGCAAAGGAGTCACCAGCAGATCCTTCAGCTGCAGCCTACGGCACTGTTCCTTCCTCTCACACCACTGTGGAACAGAGAGATCGTTACTGCTCCCATAATACCGACAGTAATGTTAAAGACTGAAGAGTAAAAACAAAATACAAGGAGCAATTAGAACAAACACAGCCTGCTGTATGCTCAAGTTACAATGAATAATTCAAAATAATTATTTTCAATGCAATTATAAATGTCATTTTTGTACAGGTGTTATACCAGTTACACTGTTTTAGGTCACTCACATGTTGAGAAAATATTATTAATTTATGTTTATATGTTTTACACAAAAAGATACACAAGCCACTAATAACAGAATATTTTTTTTTACGGTGACTGTGTGGAAAATAAAAGGTAAACACTTAAACCAGGTGTGGGCTATAAAGAAGGGGGTTGATGCAAGCTTCATGAGCTCAGAACCAAATTTATCTCATGCATGATAGTTTTTATGCACTGTGGTCTTACATTATAACATGCAGCTGTTGTCAAGTATAAATAATTCACAGTTATTATGATTATTAGGCACGTAGATAGGTCGACAGGCAGGTGAGGTTTTTACAGACCTGCGACTGCTGCAGATAATTTTTTTTTTGTAATCGTCAGAATTTTTAATCTATTAATTGCTGTTGACATGTAAAGAAAAAAAATGACTCAATGTTAAACTACTTTGACTACATATTTATTTTATTTTTATTCTACAATTACTCGTGTACACAGATAAACTGCAGCTGTGAGTTGCCACTACACTGCTACACTGTCTTTGACATGAGAAAAAAATTGCCTCAATGTTACATTACTCTGATCTGGATACACCGCACAGGAAGGCATTCTTTTTCACACATACACTTTTTTATACATTGTATATCTCTAATAATTAATAAAATAATAAAATGTTATTGTATGTATTTCTAACTATATTTTACTCTATTTTATTTTATTTTTTCTATAATTATGCATGTGGGCAGACAGTCAAAAGCATTTCACTGCATGTTGTACCCTGTACGACCATGGCTGCGTCTGAAATGGCATACTTGAACACTACCTACTAGTTTGGAGCAAGTATATACTATTTAACCGCTAATCTAGTATACAATTCTAGTATGCGAGCGTGTAGTATGCACACCACCTCGGACGC
>JAOVVF010000036.1:25171955-25188424 GCA_028565595.1 Duopalatinus emarginatus | reverse complement strand
TATTAGGTTTTCTATTTAAAGGTTTGAAAATTTGAAATGTTTTTGTACTGAATCAGTAATGCAGAATTAATACAATTTGGACCACACACAATATAGGGTGCCTAATACTTGCACAGTACTATATATATATATATATATAGCAACAGGTGCAATGTTTTAATTAGGTTTTGGCTAAAACATAAACTAATTTGTTAGATATATACGCCTAAAAACGTTTAAACAATTAATATATATTACATAAACAATAATCCTGGGTACTTACCTTTTATTTTATTTCAGGTTTCAGTGATCTCCGTGTGTGTGTGTGTGTGTGTGTGTGTGTGTGTGTGTGTGATCACACTGCCGCTCTGTTCCCTCTCAAAATAATAAAGTAATAAACCACCAGGTCCGAAACAGGAAACCTTCCACCACTAAACAGTGTTTAATGAGAGCTGAATCTGAATCTGTCTTCTACAGTTTAAAGTCTGGATGAGACACAAAGCTGCTCCGTACACAACAGCCTCCATTAGCGCTGACTACACAGTGACTAAACCCCGGCAGTCTGGTGGACTCTGTGGGGACAGTCCTCCTGGGCGGAGCGAGTGAATTCAGCACACTATACTACTACACATAGCAGGTTCAAATACTACAGGGATTACAATAACATGTATATTCTGTTGTCCACTCCTCTTCATCAAATTTAAAGGGTATTTTGGGAAAAGGACTCTGATCAACTGTGGACCTCAATCAGTGTGCAGGAACTTCATTTTAATTTATTTATAAAATCCAGATAATATATCTATAATAACTAATAATATAATATAATAATGCAATGTATAATCTAGTGTCTATAATGACCCCAAATTAGCTCATTCTGGAAGGATGTAAATGCTGTAAAATGTTCACAATGTGTCCTTTACTGTACTTGTTCAACAGTCAGCATGAGATTTATTTGATTGACAGTTAATCCAGGTCTTTAAACCATTGGTTTTTATAGCAAAAAAAAAAGTGCTATAAAAAAGTGCCATATTCGTCTTCTGTGGTCCTCTCAGGAGGCCCCGTCTCGAAATCATTTCCAAATAGCCTCCTTATTCCATCTTGAGAAATTAACCTTCGATCAACAAAGTGGGCCAATTTAGTCCTCATAAGTATTAAAATAGTACACTTACATATACATTACTAGTATATTAGTATACTTGCTACATTAAGTGTATTTGGGAAATGCCCTTAGACCCCACTAAATAAAATGAACTTTAAGTACTTTTCTGTTCATAGATGTTTAGCATGTACTTAACTGCCCTTTTAATTTTAACACTAACCAAAACTTATTTTGAACTTTTATTTTATTTATTTAAATATTTTTTTTGACATTTTTTTTGAGTTTAACAAATAAAGTTTAACCCTGCCAAGAAATCTGCCAAGTTTTGGCAAATCTGGTCCCCTGTCTGGAATTATATAAATAATGTAATCTAAACTAATATAATTTAGCAATTTATATTTTATGTCTGTCTTGTCACTTTGTCTACTTCTATTCTCCTGTTTTTGTTTTAGATTGTAACTGTAATTTGTTTTCCTGTACATAAAAAATTATCCTAAATATTGGTTTCGTAACCACTGTTTAACAAGTGCAACTTTATTTAAAAAAAAAAAAATTAACACATAGTTAATTAAATAGACACTATTCAGTAGCGTAGCATGCTTTCTCAGACCCAGTCGCGTGTGTATGAAGAGTCACACTATATCCCATACAGGATCAGGTTCCCTTTGTATCTGTGACCTTTATGAATGTGATTGTGACTATCCCAAAATAACTGCACTTAAACTCACTAAAGAAGACTCATTTATGACACTTGGCACACAATGTTAGTGTATAATAAACAAAATAGGTGTTTTTTTTGAGAGCTGTGTGCATTGCTCATGGTGAATTAATTGGCCCTGTAAATCCTGTTCAACAGCATGATAAAACTGTTTGAGGAAGTGGTTTGTGTTTTGTTGGTGCCAGGTGATACGTACATTGCAAAGTACACATCAGACCAGAAACAGGCATTACATGCACATTACTTACACATATCTGTTTGTTTATCATTACACAGATTACACTGTGTGCCAAATATCATACACACATTAAAACCATTGACATTGTTTGTCTTGTTTGTGTGTTAAACAGCTCCAGAGATCTGAGGTTGTGGGTTCGAACCTCTCTGTGGTCTATTTCTGTCTGTGAGGAGTTTGGTGCGTTCGCCCCATGTCTGCATTGGTTTTCTCCTGGTGCTCCAGGTTCCTCTCACCTCTTAAAAAATGCATGATAGGCAAATTATATGTGCTAAATTGCCCCTACCTGTAAGTGTGTGAGTGAATGGGTGTGTGTGTGGCACCCTGGGAAGGATTGGCACCCTGTCCAGAAGGTATTCCTACCTTGCACCCAATGATTCTGGTGGGCTACAGACAAACCGTGACCCTGACGGATTAAGCGAATAAAATAATGACTTAATGACAGTGGTACCTGTCACATGATGTGGGATGATATAGAATTTGATGTGTTGGAAACATGAAAAGTGGGCAAGTGTAATAATCGGACCAATTTGTGATTTTGTGGGGTATTTCCTGTTCTGTGCTTCCATGTTGGAAGCAAAATGGGCAATCATTAGGTTCTGACAAATTTGCTAGATAACTGAGTCTTGTGGGGTATTTCCAGTATGCAGTGATAAATACCTACCAAAAGTTGTACAAAGAAAGGACAGCTTGTAAACTTGCAACAGGATCATCAATCGCACAGAGAGCAAAACCTAGCCAATCAGGTCAGACCCATAGAAAAACTACTATAGTACAAATGGCCTGGTCTAATGAATCATGTTTTTTTGTTTGTTTGTTTAAATCATTGGGGAAGGTTTTGCTGGGAAACGTTGGGTCGTGAATGTTACTTTGACACAGCATGTATTGTTTTATTGTAAATATTGTATTGCAGACCAAGTACATCCCTTCATGGCAACACTATTCTTGTATGGCACATCTTGTATGCAAAAATTGTTCAGAAATGGCTTGAGGAATGTGACAAAGAGTTTAGGGTGTTGACTTGGTCTCCAAATTCCTCTGAATCCGATTAAGCATATGTGGGATGTGCTGGAATAACAAGTCTGATCCATGGAGGCCCCACCTCACAACTTACAGGATTTAAAGGATCTTCTGTTAATGTTCTTGTGCCAGTTGCCACAGCACAACTTTAGAGGTCTTATGTACACACACACACACACACACACACACACACACACACAGAGTTGTAGAAGAATATTGATTTGTATTGACCTGCTATCTGGATCTCTGGATTGTCAAGAACACTGTTGAATTACAAAATAAAGAGATAAAATATTTCTTCAGGAAGAGCTATGTAGGCTTGACTCACTATTTGTACACACTCTCCAGAGTACCTTTTTGGGACAGATCAGAATTTCAGCTTTCACTTCCTGATATCAGGATGTGTTAGACAAATTAGTACACAGCACCACTTGTGTCAGACTACCCAGTTTTCAGGTGAGCAAAAGTATTGGTATAGATACTCTTAAAGCTCCTCCATTTCTCTGTTCATTGGCAGACAAAATGTATCTGTACCTTTAGAAATGTTTCTAAATTCATTCTGCTGGCGCCATTCAACAGTAAACACAGTCTGTTGTCTTTTATCTAGATCTGATGCAAGATCATTGAACATTCATTATCTCAGCCATTTATCTTACTGCTGCTCCTTCATGGAAGATGGTTAAGGCTTTCCCAGAGGTCATCAGGTGAAACACAGGAAAACACCCTGGACAGGTCGACAGTCCACTGCAGACAGACACACCTAGGGGCAATTTAGCATCTCCAGTTTGCATAACTGCATGTCTTTGGACTGTGGGAGGAAACCAGAGCACCCAGACCGACACCGACACAGGGAAAACATGCAAACTCCACACATAAAGGACACTGGATGCTTGCTGTAAGGCAGTAACTCTAGCCACTGCAAAACCAAGCTGCCTAGTTGTTGACAGCGAAGACAAAATACTTGCCCCTTTCTCTTCTTTCAAGCCATAAACTGGTCAAGTTTTAGTGGCGTGATGAAAAGTTCCCTTCCAGGACCTCAATACAGTCAGTCAATGCATGTCAAAACATGACTGATGAAGAAAAACTAAATCTCACGCACATCATGGGCATTTCCCTCTACAAAACATGCCCATCCTTTCCTAAACTCTAGCAGTAACTGGTGAGAGGTTGTGTTTTGTGTGTACTTTGGTATCCTGTCAGCTGATGAAAGTAAAGACACCAGTTTAGGTTTATAAAAGACAAAGATAACACTGCCATTGTCTGCTGTGTTCGATTCTAGACCAGCTGTGTCTAGCTTTTAGTAAGAACTGTTTGACTATAACGTCAGATGACTCATCAACTGTAAAATTCAAGCAACCCATGTTGCTTTTTTATGCTTTTTTTTGAAAGCATAGGTGAACGTGTCCAACATCAGAGAATCTCTGTGTCAGACAGGCTAGCCATGAGTTTACACTGTTAAGCTACTCGTTGCTCTCAGGTAAGTGTAGCTGCATGTTACAGACAAGTAATCTGCACTGAGTCACTCCTGAGGTGTGCCAGGCTGGAATTTGTCCCCTTCCGTGTCCCAGACATAGTAAAAAGAAAATTACACAGGAATTCATATATTCATTTCAATTCATATACCAGCAGGGCGTGTACAATGGCAAGTTGCCTTAGTTAGGAGGAGTTTCCAGAACTTCCAAAAATCCCTTTCACCTATCTTCAGCTCGCAGTGGTGGAATGTAACCAAGTACATTAACTCAAGTAAAGTAGTTAAGAAAAATGTTGAGATGTTGAGATGTTAAGTCTACCACATGTCAGAGGGTAACATTGTATGTTTTGCTCTACAATATTTATCTGACAGCTTAAATTATGATTTAATTTACAAACTAAAAGAGCTTTAATAACTGGGGGGCAGTCATAGGCTTGTGATTAAGGAACCAGGCTTGGGACCAGATGGTCCCCAGTTCAATCCCCACAACCAACAAGACTCGACTGAAGTGTCCTTGAGCAAGGACCAAACTTCCCCCTGGGCAGTGCAGACAGGGGCTGCAGACCACCCTGGACACATGTGCTTAATGCCCCTAGTGTGTGTTTCACTGCACAGATGCGAAGTCAATTCCATTGTACAGTGGTCAAAAGAGTAGTTCACTTTCACTACAGAAAGTAACATACGTGCGTGCGTAGAAAAATCAAATAAATATAAAAACAGCACAGTTTTTATTTACAAAACAGTTTAATATACCTCTTATTTTTGACATTTCACTTTAAAAATTTTAGGTGCATAGCCCATCAATAAGTGATATACAATAAATGCAATATTAGTACAAAAGACATTATACATTATAGATAGAAATATGTTAAATATACACTGAAGTACCAGAACAACTGGTACAGACAAGCCTCTGCAAACTTCCATATTAGTACAGAGGCTGTTTAGCTACCATTCAGTGGAAGCCCTGGTATATCTACAAACATCTCGGACAGGTGAACATCCGTGCCTCCTTTCAGATGAGTTACACATGCCTAGAGACACCAAATTATAGTTAGAGGAACACTCATCTTAATTTGGGGTTTTGCTATTCCCACTTAAGTCACCACATATCAACGTTATCAAAGACATGGAATGAGCTGTGAACCACAAAAATCCTACACTTTAGAATACAACAGAATTGTGGGCTGTTCTACAGAAAGTATGGTGTTCATAGCTTGTGAAGTCCATGTCCTGTGGGGGACCTACCAGGTATTAGATTGGTATACCAGGTCTTTTCTGGCACTTCAGTGTACATTTAAATATGTGCAAGTGTACATGTTGTAGATTGCAAAATATTCATTTAAATACAGTATGTTATATAGTTACAGTTCTTGTAAACTGCAAAATGAATACGTATGAAGTGACAGTGGGGTGTGGATTGTCTATAGTCAAAGTCAATGTCACTTTATTGCCATTCAGACCATACAAGGAAGGGATACATGGAATATTTTCCCCAGTTGTGGGAATTATTATTGCACAGTGTAACAGGAAGTGTAAATTTCACACTGGTATATAGTGTTAATGTTATGAGAACACAAAAGTATGGCTACATTATGAAGATATGAGTTCCAGTAAATATGACCACACCATCTGTGTGTCTGTTCAAGAGTTCAAAAGTCCAGCTTGTGGTGTGTCTGTGTTGTAGAGGGAGTTGAGTAATGATCATGATAATCATCATCATCATTATGATTCATGTAAGATTTGTGAAATGGGCCATGAACTGATATATATGTGCTACTAGTTGTTCAACAGCCTGGTGGCCTGGAAAAGAAGCAGCTAGTGGCAGCAGCTAGTGTATAATTCCAGGGAGCTGAACCACTTCAGACCCTTCCACTCAAAAGTACTGCAGTTTCCATACCAGGTGGTGATACAACCCATCATAACACTCTTCAATGCAGATGCGCGGATTCCAGCTGTCTGAGGTAAAAGAGGCAATACTGTGCCTTTGTCATCACTCATGTGGTGTGTTCTGCCCATCTAAGTTCTCTTGTAGCTTCCATGCACTTACAGGCCGTAAATTTTACCAGCATGTCTGTCATCATCTTACCTCTTTTCGGGATGTGGCAGGGGAAAACAGGACACTTGTCGATGCTGAGGATGATGTGCTGAGTAGTGACTTTAGCACTGCTGTGGGTTGCGATGATGGAGAGTTGTCTGGGGAAGATAACCAGTGTTGATATGTTGATAGTTTCAAGGAGCAGGGTGACTGTTACAGCCTTCTTCTGCGGCAATACATAAAAATCAGTAAAATACAACAAGATATGATAATAATACAATATATATGAAATATAGATTTATATAATACCATAGTTTGATATAATATCATCATAATAAAGAGTTTTATTTATAATAATCTTTATTATGATGATATAAAATCATCATAATAAAGTTTATTATAAATAAAAATGGGACTAGGATTTAAAGTGATCAGTCAGATGATAAAATGGCACAAGTTCATTATTGTCACCCACTGCTGCACCACTTCTTCACTTCAACTTCTTCCCTGCCTACACACACCCACACACTTTCTCAAAGTCTGGGCAGTTTCCCTGCACCGACTACTGGACATCTGGTCACTTCAGATCTTTTGTGGTTAAAAAAACAGCCTTGGGATCACAAGTTCCCAGGTTTGAGCCTCAGCAGGACAAGATTCAACTGAAGTGCCCTTGAGCAAGGTACCTAACCCTCAAATGCTCCCTGGGCTTCCCACCACTCTGGGCATGTGTGCTCACTGCCCCCTAGTGTTCACTAGTGTGTATGTGTGTTTCACTTCTAAATGAGGTCAATTCTACTGCACAGTGGTCAGATGAGTAGTTCACTTTCACTTTACACACACACACACACACACACATATATATATATATATATATATATACATATATAAAAGGTCAAATTGTAGAGATGGGGACATGGACAGCAGGGACATTAGGGACAGATGTCTTCTTACAACCTCTCTCCAAATTCAGTACCTAATTTATAAAGTGCATTCTAACTCCCTGCACTTGTCTTTTCTCTTTGTATGTGATTGCACTAAGTACAACAGACAAGCCGGCTCTTCCGCCACTTCTTGCATGGACGTCGCCATTTTGATTTTATATGATTTGCAGTGCGCATGCGTGAGGTACACGTCTTCCTGTAGACTGTGACCTAGTGCGCGTGAGCGTATTAAAGTGTAAATACTGCAGCTGTCCAAGGTCAGGTATATGTCCACCCTGTCTTTAACTAAAGACAAAGACCTCATCTACACACTCATATCTTTAAAACCCAATGAAATAACTTGTATGACTTTAGAAATCCCAATGAAGACAAGCCACCGCCCTAAGGGGCGGAGTTCAGATACATTACGTCAACACGAAACCACGTGGTTTTACTGCAGTTACATGACTGCCCACTAGATGGCAGTATGTCCATTAGTGTTCTTGTCTAGGCCTAAATAAAACACTTATAATGCTTTATAACTTACAAATAAATGTGAATCAGTGTAAATATAGGCCATTCTTTAATTAATTTAAACCAATACTTCAAGCATTTCTGTACCAGCATCATCCAACACATCATCTGATAAACAGCACCAGACAGACAGACAGACAGACAAATAGAGTGATTTGTGTATTACAGAAGCAAAGAGTACAGTAAAATTCTAACTGTACATATAAGTACATATAACATGTAAGAACATGTAATAATATAATACGTACAATATGCAATATTGAAGTGACTCAACTCATTGACCGCTGTGCTTGCACACAGAGAAATTTGACCTGAGCATTCAACCCACCCCTGCAGTAAAGAACACACACTAGGGGGTAGTGAACACACATGTCTGGAACACTAGGCAACCCCATCCACAGTGCCTGAATAGCCGTTGGGGGGGGGTTAAGTGTCTTGCTCAAGGGCACGTCAGTCGCGTCTTGTCAGTGATTGAATCAAACCGGGGACCTTCTGATGACTCACTTTGTGTAAGCACTTCAGGCTGGCTGTGTGGTCAGAGCCTATACCAGGAACACTGGAAGTGGGGTGGGAATACATCTTGGAGGGGACATCAATGACAGGGCACCACACACACACACACACACACACCTACTTATCTATCTTTGTGGGGTGAGTGAAAAGCAGAGAAATTAGAGAACCAGAAGAAACCCATGCAGACACAGGGAGTACGTGAAGAACAGTCAGGGAGGGAAAGAGCCATAGGAAAGAGAAGAAATAAAAAAATACATGACAATTTGTGCTTAGTGTTCATTGTATATCCTATGTAGAGCAAGCACCAAACCACAGGGAGCAGTTCAAATCAGGCAAATCAGTCCATTGTGGGGCTCAAACCTGGGACCTTCCACTTACAAGACAGGTTTTCTAATCACAAGACCACAGCTGTATGTAATATTTTATTGTTATATAAAAAGCAAGAAGGACTAAAAATATTATTGTACATGTATAAATAATATGTTTAGTATTTTAATAAGTGGATTATGTTTATCCATGTGTATTGTGAAATTTATTGTATAGTTAAAGGAGTGCAAAAAAAGTTTGAAAACCTCTGATATACAAACATAAAACAAACCAAGAAGCCCCCCAGTTAGAGGTGGAGGTTCCTCTACATGACACAGGAGAGGCTATGTTCTGTCTTTAACCCCTGAAAAGTGCGTCTCCTCCCCCAGAGGCAGACTGCAGAGAGAAACCCGCTTCGTCTCTTACACAGGAAGGACTTTCAAACCTCAAGAATACCGTCAGGAGAAGTCACCAACACTCACACAGTCTGCAGCACGTCTTCCTGAAGCTACGACTCACCCCGTGTCTCAGGCATGATCTCCTCTCAGGCGGAACACGGACAGTTTTGAGACGGACAGGAGCGGTCCACGGCTCGGAGAGTCAGAGAGAGCAGTGAAATCGGCCTGGTCTGGCGGGATTAGTCCAGAGAAACATGTCAGAACACAGGTCGAGTTTCCTCCACATCGGAGATATCGTGTCCCTGTACGCAGAAGGCACTGTCAATGGATTTATCAGCACTTTGGGGTGAGTTATAGTCTCCTCTTGTAACCTTTCGGTACATGTAAGACATGCTTGGTGTGTGTGCGATTGTGATTTCGCCGTGAAACGCCGACATGCTGCAGCGACTCGAGGTGAGAGTGGAATAAGGAAGTGATTGTGGGCCTGAATGACTGACAGAATGACAGACTTGAGTCGGTTAAGTGAACAGAAACACTGCACACACTGCACAGTCAAATCATATAACAGGTATGCAAAAGTGGATATTTGCCTGCAGAGTGTCCTTTAAATGTGTTTACAGCCTTCATATATCCTCATAGCAGGGTGTGAAACTGGAAACTTGTCCTGACTCAGTGCAAACTTTACATGGGGACTAATCCCCACACTAAACCCACTCTGCAACCCTGCACCCTGACAGTAAAGTTTACTGTTTATTTCCAAGAGCGGTTTAATTTCCACTTCTGAAACAGTGACCTGTCTCCTATCTGAAGGTTTCTTCCTCTGGTTGGTCATGACTCACACTGGAGATGGTTTACAGTTTGCAGGTTGCAGCATGAATGTGCCTCATGCGTGGAGTGTGGCTTCGCTGGAATGTAGCTAGTGTCTTCAGTACTTGTTAGACCTTCAGCAGACTGTGTGGTTATGGTAAAGACTGTATTATAGAATGCGAATAAAACACCTGAGGTGTGATTAGTGTTCGACGGTTTGCACCAGAGCTACGAGTAGGAAACACACACGCAGCTACCACTTTAACATAGTGCAAATCATCTCACACTTTAAAGTGAAGTGAAAGCAAACCATGTGCCAACATACTCTGTATGCACACAGAGGAATGTGACCTCCGCATTTAACTTATCTATGCAGTTAAACAAACACTAGGGGACAGTGAACAGATTTGCCTGGAGCGGGGTGGGGCAGCCCCAAACTATAGTGCCTGGTGGGCAAGTTTCCTAACCACAAGGCCATGGCTGCCCCTCAGTAAGCATTGGACAGCCTTGAACCGGGAACCTTACGCATGGAAACCAATGATCACTTTTATCCAATAATAAAACATTTCTGACAGTCCTGATGCTTGTGTTGTGACTTCCCACACATCCACAGATCATTAGGACTCATTGAATTGGCCATATGCTATGGCCTTCACACTTATTACATCTCAACCCAGTTAAACAGCGATGACAGATTATGGAGCCATGTGTTCTCAACAGTATTCTCGACCACCATCATCATCAATACACCAATTGACTGAAATGCTTTAGTAAGAGCAGGTGTACATTCGTCCACTTTAGACACTTAAATCTACCTTCTTATAGATTGTGCCAGCCCAGTACCTTACTAACATGCTTTCTGTTGTTTTTTTTTTAACTTTAATTTGTCCCCCTCAGTCTGTATGAGTCTGCTTTTAACTTTACGACATTTGAGTATAATACATGCACCTGTACCAAGCTCTGTGCTGAGGCAGAAAGTAATTCACTGTATATTTATTTTCTATATTTTTATCTTATTTAACAAACACACATACACACATGCATACATATAATTTACATGCCTTATAAATTAACCAGAAGCAGAAGTTGCCAGAAAAAAGAACTCCCTGAGACAGTATGAGGAAGATTATTTTAGAGGAACCAGACTCAAAAGGGAATCCATCCTCTTCTGTGACACCAGATAGTGGATACTTATCTTATAGTTTACTACACATCTACAGCCGTATAGAGTCACACAGCCTTTGCGTCCATGATACACTTGCAACGTTATTGTGCGGGGAATAGTGACGTTAATATATATTGTTGTAAAAGCTAAAATGACATATATGGGTTTACTTTAATCTCCTAGTAATGCACTCTGTAAGTTTCGACTGCATTATTCTGAATCCTTTTTTTTTAATGGATTAAAAAAAAAATTAACAAAACATTAACAAATCTTGAGATTCTCACTCATTATGTATGCTACTTATCATACTACTTGATCCTGAGTCAAGCGACTGCAGTTGACCGCTTCTTTTTAAACTGCTGTTTATGCAAATTCAGAGGAAAGATGCCCACAGCTACTGTTGTTGTGATTGATATGAGAGAGAGAGAGAGTATGCCATCTACCCCTTCCTGAATGGCCAGGTTTGCTTTCTGCATTCCCAGTAACAGGTTGCTGTGGTATCCTTGGTATTCGGTCTCAGAATTAGAGACATCATACATACACTCACATCATACTTTGGAGCGCTTTTTTTTTCTTTCTTTTTAATCGAGTGACCCAGTGCTATAAACTCAGATACTAATGTGTTGATCATCGTAGACTTTACAATTATAGTAGCAGTCCTTAAACACAAGTTTACTATATCCAAGTGAATTCATGCCCAGAACACAAAATGCAACCTGGGCTTAAACTATGTCTCAGATGAGCAATTGTAGTGTAACCATATAACCAACATACTTTATTATAATACGATTACAGCATGACGTATGCTGTGAGTAAATACATAAGTCAGTGTGACTTATTGAACACCTTGACAGGAATGTTGAAGGGAAAGGTTTTTAGGCTTTTTAGGAATATATGGACAAAAGATATATAGGTGTAAAGGTTAAATTAAATAATATACAGTAAACAGTACAAACATTTAAATATACATTAATACAAATATGAATACATTAAAGGAACTACTTGCTTTATAAATAACACTGTTATTTATAAAGGGCAGAAGATGTCATGCTGTCATGACCGAGTTGATATGAGTTTTTTTTTTAAAGCTAACTAAAAATCGGTCTGCTATCTAGGTAACTTAGCCTATTAGTCTGTAGTAGTACGACTGATGGTGCGAAAACATTCCTGCATTTATCTAAATTAGAACTAAATTCCTGCCCATTCAGACTAACTGGATTATCTGTTTAAAGCAGGATTATTAATCATATAAACATTTAGTCTAATTACAGACAGAAACTTTACCTATATTCACATTTGAGTCATCACACCTGCTGAGTGATAAAACCTGGTCCTATTGAGTACCAGAGATTTAAAACTAGTTTGAACGATTTCAGAATGGTTTTGATTGAGAAGTGCAATAATCCGGTATTAATAGATTGCTTCTTCTCTCGTTCTGTTCATCAGAAATGTTTTGCTAAATCTGTCAGTTTAAAGCTTGGCTAACATGTTAAACTAACATTGACTCTAAATGTTGCACGTTTGTATGTGCATATATTTGGATTACATGTAATGTGCATGTAAACAGAAATTTTCATGTCGAGTGTTGAGATTTTCTTTTACTGAGAACTTGGTAAACAGTTTATTCGGAATTAAATAATCTGAATTGAAAATCTGGTTATGTCAATTGGTCTGGAGTAGAGAGGGGCTAAAGTGTGTCAGTCAGTCATGCCTTCTTAGATAAGTAGTAATCTGTAAGCAGTAGGACCAGGTAGCAAAGGATCATAATCTTCACATGCGTTGTATTGTTAGTTGGAGTACACACCTGAAAGACTGAGACGTATCGCTCTCTGAATGACCAAGAGCTGAGTTGAATGCCAGAAAAAGCCTGAATTATGAGAAGTGCCATGTGGAAAAATCTAGCAGAGCCACCCCTACAGGAATGTGCTGTTAGATTAATGTGGCACGGCAAACAATAGATTATGCATATTGACGGCCAGTCTCAACATGCACTTCCTCTGATACTAGATTGATGTTTAAGTTTCCTGAGAACTGGTACATTCGAAAACCCATTTACGGAGGAACAGGAATAAACTTGCAGTAAAAAGGTGTTAAGGTGACTGTATAACCTGACTGAAAATATTTGGTATGTGATAGTATATAGTGGTTGCGTAAGCTTTAAGACAATAAACAGCACTGTTTGGGTTTCTCGTTCAGCTGTACAAAAATGCTTAACCGCTTACATGCCAAGCTTTAGCAGTCTGTGTGTTCTCAACAGGTTAAAGCAATGCTCATCATTGAATAACAGCACATATTACAATCTAATACACCACATGAAATTTGTTTTTGGTTCATTTGGTCACTCTAACATTGACAGATTCTGTCAACATTCTCGTCAATGGTGTGTCAATGGAGGTGTAATGTGAATGTTTATTAACCTCATGCTGACTGCACTTAGTTCATGATTAACAGATTCTGTGTGGTCATGCCTCTTGTGGTACACCCTGACGTATATCAGTGCTGCTTATGTAAGACGTGTAAGTGTGCCTCTAATTAGTTAATGATTTATCGAACATATGTAGCATAGTAGTTGATGTAGTTAGTACTTTCCCTATTATTTCTCCTGCTTGTTACATTTCCGATGACCATCTTCTGCTCCGTTTTACGGATTTACAATATAGGCTTGTTTATATGGGGATTTCTGATAAGCAACCACAGTGACATGTTTCTTAACAGATAAGTTTTTGCGCCTCTGTTGATCTCAGAATAAGTTTCTTAGTTGATTCTAATAGTGGTTTGCTAGCTTTGTAATCCGTATCTATTAAAAGTACCTTGGCCACCTTGAAAATGAAAATGCTACACACAAAGTGAGACTGGGTGCACATAGACTTGCTTTAGAGGTCACTGGTAGTGAGATAATTGCAGTTTACGATAAGTTATTTTTAAACGTTAAGCAAATAAGATAATCAAGTGAAAATAAAAAGTGGTAGTAAAGTAAATGTCAGGCAGTGTGGATTGCATTACAGATTGGTAAATAGGCCTATATTCTGCCTGCCTTTACGCCTGCTAGTGTGATTATTAATAGACCTACGTTTTCCGGTGCTAATTTTAGTTTGGCTGTTTAATCGCTACTTCGTTTTATAGCAGAGGGTCTGTTTATGTCTGTCTTCCACTTAACAAGCATGTTGTGGTCTCTTCCTGCTATGATAGCGATACCCCAAGTGTCGCATGATGCTCTTCAAATGAATTGCCTCAAATAAAAAGTGTGACAATTTATGGAAACAAATAATGGTGAAAAAAGTGACTTTCCTCTGCAAAAACACGCAAAAGTTTCAATAGTTTTATCATCTACATCCTCCACCCTTCATTTTTGGGTTTGGATTTAATGCTTTTTATCCTTCATTACATCCTAAATGATGATGTCTTCTAATACAAAACCGAATAAAAAAAACATATACAGATCTCTGATGTTTTGTAAAACCTTAAAGACATGATGTCTGGTTCCTTTTTGGCCCTAAAGTTGTGCTAATGAGTCTCTTAGTTTCTTTTGTGGTTTTGATGCTTTAATTACATCAGCAAGTAAAAGAATTCTTAACAAAATAAATCGAAACTAAAACTGCATCTAGATATGTTACCGTATTACTGTATATCATGCTGTAATGTTGCATAATACAGTATAAAGTCTTAAATATTAAATAATTTCTCAAATGTTTTTAAACTTTGAAAGTCTGTGTTAATAATAGAAATTATTTAGCTATTTTTTCAATGTTTTCTGAATAATAGACTCTTATGTTGTTTATTATTATACAGTGGTGTTGGATTCTCACATTGTATTGGTGTTGATTCATGTTCAATAACAACACGTCTTTTAATATTACATCCAGATGTGATTAAATTCTCAGGTTCATATTAAAGTGCCTGCTCTTTTTACCTTTGCTTTTTATAGTAATAACTCATTCGACAGAATATTTATAGTGTACAAAAATTTTATGAATGTACTTTAGGTTAAAAAAGTATTGGTTTAGGTTTTATATATGTTTGTATATGCAGTGTACATCAGTTAAAGCAACGGGCATAGTAAAAATGAAATATAGTACATAATTTCCAGAGTAACAGGATGTTTTGGACAGAAATCCTTCATCAACTGTGCATTTGAGAGTGTAGGAGGTGGAAAGATTCACCTTGGTTCACTTCCTCAATGATCAGAAGTACAGATTTGGATACAATCTGTACAACACTTACATTTTTAATTACATTTGTGACATATTTACATGTCAAGCTTTAGTTAATTTTCATATTGTCATGTTCACTGGGGTTTATCTCAGTCATTTTGACTATGGCATGGCTGATGGATTGAGTATTAATATTGTTTTCTATACAGATATGAATAGAAGGCATACTGTTTAAAGGGTTCACAAGAGCATCTGAGACTTGAGGTTTGCACTGGTATCATAATAACAAAATTGCTGAAACAGGAGGTTTTGCTTTAATGGAAGCGATAAAAATGTACTGCTGTTATTCATTCGTCTTTAGTAACTGCCTGGTCAGGGCCACTGACGTTTAAGTGAGTCTACTTATTTGGTTATTTTTTATAAGCAACTAAGTTCATTAAAAGAGGTACAAACAAAAAAAGAGCTGTGTGAGAGAGATTAAAAAAGCAGAGCCATGCATGTCTGTTGATACCAGTTATAAACATGAGTGAGGTAATTGAGGAACTGCTAAAATTCACAGGAAATGCTGACAGTGCTGTTTGTGTTTTTGAGTGTTTTCCAATGAATTTAAAATGATATAAATAGCTGGGTGTGCACTTACAGTGACATATTAATAAGATTCATAATTATGTCCTGGCAGTTAATGTTTTTCCTGATAGTTTTGTAACTAATATAGAAAATTGTGAGGCTCGGAAAACTTGTTTTTGTGTCTGGACTTGAACTTCAAAAGAAAATAAAGATGCAAAAATTAGTAAGCAAAATGTAATGTGTTTTATGACAAAACACATCCCATAGGCAAAAAAACTTGTCAATGACCTGCAAACTTTTTGTCAAGGGCCTATATATAATTGTGCCACCTAATCCCATCCCATTTTGTGTATTTATGCATTTATTAACTAGAGGTAGAACGATATATCGGTTGGCCGATATTTGCAATTTTTTACTATATCGGCATCGGCCGATATTTATGTTCAGAAGAACCGATTTAAAGTCAGGTACTACTGTGAGTGATTCAGTGATATTGGGAATACTTTAGATTTTCTGTGTCAGGTGTCAGACATGTTCATTAAACCAAA
>JAOVVF010000036.1:25130698-25145752 GCA_028565595.1 Duopalatinus emarginatus | reverse complement strand
TGGCCTACCTGTAATACCAGTAACCTTGTAAGTCGCTCTGGATAAGAGCGTCTGCCAAATGCCGTAAATGTAAATATGGTGGGACATCACAAAAGGCACAAAATGTGAACAGCTTGTTGAATCCCTTGGTTTGTTTTTTTTTTTAAATCTAGGTGGCCCATACAAAACTGCCTGAGTTGCCTTATTTTACAGGTTGTGGGTTGGAAGACTCAATATATACAGATACCTAAATAAATGCACACAAAAATGTAAAGAAACGTGTTTTTCCTAACATATCTCCTTTTTAAGTATTATGCTTGTTGTATTCCATACTAGTTTATCCTGAGTGTGCGTCTTGACTACCGGATCACCTACCTTCTGTCCATCTACAAGAAAGAGTTTGGAGACCACACTGTCACAGACAGCAGCCTCTCAGTCGCTGAATTTCCCACTGTTCCTTCAGGTAAGAACATGCTGAGATATAGAGCTTGACTCCTCTGTTTTCTGGTCCACTATAGATTATAGTTATACATATTTTCAATCAATTAATTTTCTTGTGTCTGTTTCTATAGAGCCAAATGTAGAGGAGATTGCTGAAAAAGCAGAAAATATGTTTGCTGGAAGGTCAGTGAGCTAATTTGTGAACCCTTTAAAACAATCGCTTATAATATAACTATAATTAAAAAGTTAACCGAAAGGCAATCAGGCTTCTTTATATGTAAACATCTCCAGTTCCAGATCTAATCAAAATGTTTTATTTGTTACAGAGTCAAATCATGTTTGTTAGCTGATACTGCATTTATTGCCAGTACCAGCCTGATTCAAATTTTTGGTCTTGGATGTGTACCATGTCTATTTTTTTTTTATAGATCTTTATAAAGAAGAACATAGCAGATATGAAATGTATCGGTCATTTAATGGTCTGTGTGTCTGCATGTTCACCAGCGGAAAGGAGCGAACACCGGTGGATTTGGACGACGAAGGAGGCAAAACCTTTCTACGAGTGCTGATCCACCTCATCATGCAGGACTATCCTCCTCTAGTCTCTGGTTCACTGCAGCTCTTATTCAAGCACTTCAGCCAGCGAGCTGAGGTCCTTCAGGCTTTCAAACAGGTCTCAGACTCTCTGACTTACTCTGCTGTACCTGATTGTTTGTGTTTGTATGTGTTCTCTTGCGTCTTGCATGTTGTTGATGGCATGTATGTGTGTGTTGGCAGGTCCAGCTGCTGGTGTCTGAACAAGATGTAGAGAACTATAAACAGATAAAGATTGATCTGGACCAGCTGCGGCTGACTGTGGAGAAATCGGAGTTGTGGGTGGAGAAGAACGGAGGCTACGGCACTGAGGACGCCACCGAAACCCAGGCTAAGGAGCAGAACATGGAGGTGGGCCACATTGTGGCAGGAACACTGGTCTGATCCTGCTTTGTAAAATGAACTGGAAAAAATCTAAGTAATAACAAAGCTCTTATAACATCTGGGGTCATTCTCACAGCGGTTGTGAATAGGATGAGTAGTAATTTTGAGTCTGTAATATGCCCAAGTCCAAGTCGTCAGACTAGGAAAGACAATAGCTGTGTCCCAATTAAGGGGCTGCACCTTTCAGTGCCTACATTTGAAAACAGATAGCTATGTGACTAGACTGTCCTATTTCAACGGCTCCCTCACATGTGGCCGAGAAACGCACCCTGACGCACATATTCCAGGATTCATTGTGTGTCTGTGATTACTCAAGAATACGGTGGCATCAACAGAGTACACTTAATGTTCGAATTTCAAACGTATTGGGTTTCAACAACAAAACATATGCATTTTTTTTGTTTTAAGGTGCAAGGAGCAATGTATAACAATGAAATAAATAATGGATATGCCTCTATAGATAATGTAGACCACATGCTTTGAAGTGTGCAGCCACTAAATTTGGATGCAGCTAGTGATGTAATCGAGAATCCGTATGCAATAAGGCATGATTTTGTAACCGCATATTTCGCCTAATGTAGCATAATGTAGCTGTAACTCAGTAAAAATTCCCAGATACATCAGTTCTCTGGCAATGTCGGCTGTGTTAGCACAGCTAAGAGAACATCTGACCACCAATAACCTATATGAACAGATTCAGTCTAGGTTAAGAGCACACCACAGCACTGAAACTGCTTTGATTTGGGTATCAAATGAATTATAACTGTCAGCTGACTCTGGATTGGTAAATCTGCTTGTGCTTCTGGATGTCACAGCAGCTTTTGATATAGTATCTCACAATAATTTGCTTAACAGGATTGAGTCTGATCGGCAGTACTGACATTGCTTTATCTTGTTTTTTTTTAATTATATCTCACAGAAGGCAGCATTTTGTTTCAAATGACAGTTTTAGGTCAAAACCTTCTATCTTGTCCCATGGTGTCTCTCAGGGCTCAATTCTGGGCCCCTTCCTGTTCATTATTTACATGCTCTCAATTGGAAATATCATCAGCATGATCTTTAGTTTCACTGCTATGCAAATGATACTCAAATTTACATCTGAGTATCATTTATTACCAAACCCTCTGTCAATCTTCCACCTAATGCACTGATTAGCTGCTTGGCCGATGTTAAACACTGAATGGGTTTCTTAAGCTAAATAGTGATAACAGAAGCCATACTAAGTTCTTCCCTATACATCCTTAAGAAAATGGGTAGCTCTCATTTTCTAATTCTTCTGTCATCCAAGTATGTAATAGTGGTGTTATCTTTTACTCTTCTTGTTCCTTTGATGCCTACATTAAAAATGCATCTCAAACAGGCATTTTTGCGCTTCAAATACATTGCTAGACTGCATCCATCTCTTTCCCACTCTGTAACTGAGATGCTTCTCCACACTTTATGGGGGAGCCATAGGCTTGAGGTTAAGGAACCTGCCTTAGGACTTGAAGGTCTCAGGTTCGAGCCCTGCAACCCACAAGACTCAACTGAAGTGCCCTTTAGCAAGGCACCCAGCCCCTAACTGCCCCCTAGTATTCACTAGTGTATATGTGTGTGTTTCCCTGCATGGATGGGTTAAATGCTGAGGTCAATTCCAATGTACAGCGGTCAGAAGAGTAACTCACTTACTTTCATTACATATAGACTGGACTATTGTAATTCCGTTTTATTTGGGCTTCCTGCCTGTAGCCTGAGGAGGCTACAGTACATCCAGAGTTCTTATGCACACTGGATTCTCAGAGGATATAACCCCTACACTCAAACGTCTGCACTGGCTTTTGGTTCAATTCTGCATCTAGTACAAAATTTTTGTTTTCTCTTGATTTTTAAATCTCCATGGTCTGGCTCCTTTGTATGTTTCTAACATCTTGACTAGGCATGTTTCCTATCGCTCTCTTCGGTTTTCTGATTCTTACCTATTTTCTGCTCCTCTCTCCAGGTTACCACATCAGGTGATAGAGTGTTTAGTGTTACAGGGCCAAAACTTTGGAAAACTTTCCCTTTAAGTCACTTTTTTAAATATATACCTGTTTCAGATTGATTTACAAAATATTTCGTTTTACATTGTACCATTATTTTTTTATTAACTTTATTATTTAATGTTTATGTTTTATTTTTTAATGACATTGCATTTTCTTGGTAGGTCGTCCCTTGGGTTTTCTTTATACATAAAAATTCTTTATACAAAAAATTCTACTAAAATCACAAAACATTTTGCCCCCACAGGATATAAGCAAAATGATCCTGACATAACATTTTGAATGAGAAATATATTACCTTTTAGTTATTTCTACTAATCAATTTATAAATTTATGGACAGTAATTATTTCATAATTAATAATTAAAACCAGTCCAATTAGAAAAGAGATCAAGTCAAATATAACCATAGTGTGCTTAGAGAGATCACATCCTTATTCTGTATGGACTATTTGAATTGTGGACCTTTAATTGTTATTTGTTTGTCAATATTTATTATGAGATGGCTGTTTAGAGCGAGCTTGAATGTGTGTGTCTGTGTGTGGCAGGAGGCAGGCATCCTCAGTCCAGTGCAGGATGGAAACATTAAGCCACAGATTGACAGCAACAAAGCCAACAACTACAACATTGTGAAAGATGTGGGTGCTTCTGTCACACATTTATTCTGTTTCTTTATGAATATAAAAGTCAGCCTTTAGTGAAATGAAGTTTTTGTGACCTGACCATAAATCTGCAAGTTGTAGTAATCCTGTTTCTGTTGGTCAATAGATCCTGCAACGTCTTAGTAAGCTGTGTTACCCTGCTAAGAAGAGTCGTGTGCAGCAGCAGAGGTTGCTGAAGAACATGGGAGCTCACACTGTGGTGCTGGACCTGCTGCAGATCCCTTACGAGGCAGTAAGTGGACCTGAAAACAAGTCTGAATTTTCTGAATTATTCAGGATATATTCAGCACCCTTTTACATCTGGGAATGTCTGATTACAGTGTTTTATTAAATGCTAGGAATTTTCATATTTGATTTATTAACAAGTGGTTTTGATGCACCAAAGATCTGAAACCATTTGAACATTCATGAACATTCATAGGGCTCCATCCATTTAGCATTTTAAATAAAAAAAGAAAATGGACACATTATTATTATTATTGTTATTATTATTGTTATTATTATTATTGTACACTGTACAGCTGTTTTTTTAAATGTTTTAAAGGTGTTATGACTATGTGTATATAGGTGTTTTTTTATTATTAGTATTAATATTGTTATTATTATTATCAAATGTTAACTCTCTCCATGTTCTTTAGGGAGATGAGAAGATGAAAGAAATCATGGCTCTGGCTCACACCTTCCTGCAGAACTTCTGTAATGATAACCCTCAGAACCAGATTCTGCTTCACAAACACCTCAACCTTTTTCTTACCCCTGGGGTACGGTAACAATCACCAATGTGTTGGATGGTTTTACCTAGCCTGATATGCTGAAATGTCATGAGGCCCAGTTTTTAGTAGTAGTTAGTAGTAGTAGTAGTAGTTTTCATCTGTGGATTGCTCATGATGATTTTCTTGGCTTTTTCCATGCAGCTTTTAGAGGCGAAGACCATGCGCTACATCTTCCAGAACAACTACCACCTGTGTAATGAGATCAGCGACCGTGTGGTGCATCACTTTGTCCACTGCATAGAGACGCACGGGCGCCGTGTCCCATACCTGCGCTTCCTGCAGACCATAGTGAAAGCAGATGGCAAATACGTCAAGAAATGCCAGGATAAAGTAATGACTGAGGTGAGGCAGGGGGGTTAACTAAAGTACATGAGAACAAACATGAAAAATGGAATACATTTGTGAAGTCCAATAAATTAAAGACATGGTCCACATACCAAATGGGAGTCCTGAGTATTGAAAGGGAAGGCTGAATCATAGCAGTGTGCAGCAGCCATGGGCTTGTGGTTAAGGAACTAGCCTTGTGACCTGAAGGTCCTCAGTTTGACTGATATGACATGACTGAAGTGCCCTTGAGCAAGGCACCTAACCTTTTATGTACTTCCCGGGCACCATGAATAGGGTTGCCTACCACTCCTAGTACATGTGCTCACTGGCCCCTAGTGTGTGTTTGTTCACTAGTGTGTGAGTGTGTGGGTTTCACTGCACAGATTGGTTAAATGCAGAGGTCAGATTACCCTGTGTGTGCAAACACAGTGGTTAGTGAGTGGTTCACTTTCATATGTCTCCTGTATAGTGCACTTGTTTTACCATTTGACTAAACTGTGCTCAGTTTAGTTTACTTACACAATGTGCTTAATGTACATTATAACAAAGCAGCTTTACAGATATCTTTAAATAGACTTAGAATTATCCCTGATGAGCAAGTTACAGAGTTTACATTTATCATCATAAATGATTGTTCTTGCATAACTGTATACCATAATATCAAGCAGTGGTAAATGTGGATCTTTAGTGTAAGCATTAGGGTCATTTTAGATTTCGTTTAGTATCCAAGTGAAGTTATCCACTGTATAATAAATGAGACTTAAGCACTAACCATTTGTAAAGGAGGGTTGGGCAGCATGCAAACATCACAGTTTGCCAGAACACTCAAGCCCCATGAATCCTCCAGATCAGCTCTGTTACATAAGAACTGAGCTACTAACAAAAGGCTTAATTAAACGAATAGGACAGTGTGTCGAGTAGGATAAGCGAGTCCTGAGTATTGCAAGAGAAGGCTGTTTCAAAACTGTGGGGCTTTGTAAGAAAAAGCCCTGCCCCCTGCAGTAATCATTATTAGGCTAGGTACAAAAATCAGAAAAAAAGAACTAAATAAATAAATAAATAAAAAGTTTGCTTTGCCTTTAGGACTAGAAATCTTAATGCAGTGTGGAGAAGATAGACAATTTGACCAAATCACCCCTGGTTGTTGTACAGACTCAGGCTGCTGCGTTCTGGACTACCTGGAGCTTGTCCATGCAATGAGTGGAACATCCAGACATTACAATAGTCCAATCTAGTGGTAACAAAAGGATGAAGTAGAATTTCTGCATCTTGAAGTGATGGTATATTTCAGATAATAAGCTTCAGTTGAGAGAATGGTCATTTATATCAGGCACATAAGCCCAAAGAAAGCAGTTTCCTAAACTCCAGAAACATTTTGGTATGAATGTATACCTTACGCAAAAGCAACCAAGGAGCCACAGGCCTCATTATAGGCCAAGGCATTTACTATTTTAACCAGCGCTGCCATAGTACAATAATAAGGCCTAGATCCTGAACAAGAGATTTCATGAATGTTATTCCAGTGCAAGTATAAAGTTATATACTAAGCTATAACTATTATTGTTTAGGGTCTTGGAGAAAGAAGTTCGCATCTACCTTCTACCTTCTATGACCAATCTCACAAGCTACAACTATTAAACCACATTGAAAGTCACTTAAATTGTGATAACTTGCCATTCTCGTGGTGAAAACATCTCCAGAAGCTTTCAAATATGTCTGTTTCTTTAAATACGCACTGGCGGACACAACGAATGACATGCATAGGTGGCGATGATATGCATTTTGCTTAGACTCGCCTGTACCAATTTCTCTAGCACCTCAGTGTCTATTGAAATATAGTTGGGTTGCTGACAATGGTTGAGGTCAGGATTTTTAGTCAGGGGCTAAATATTTTAGGCAAAAGCTTGTTAGGTTGCATAAAGAAATAGTGGCAAATTGTGCAAATGGTCCTTAAAAATGTGTGTGTGTGTGTGTGTGTGTGTGTGTGTGTGTGTGTGTGTGTGTGTGTGTGTATTTTGTGTGTGTAGCTGGTGAATGCAGGTGAGGAAGTCCTAGTGTTCTACAATGACCGGGCGTCATTCCCCACACTGCTGCATCTGATGAGCTCAGAGGCGGAGCGCAGCGATGAGGATGGTGCTCTGGCCTACCACAACAACCTGGTGGAGCTTCTGGCTGCCTGCACTGAGGGCAAGAACGTCTATACCGAGATCAAATGCAACTCGCTGCTGCCTCTTGATGATATTGTCAAGGTGGTGACTCATGAGGACTGCATCCCTGAGGTAAGCAAGTGCTCTTCCACACAGTCCGGTGTCCGGGTAGTGTGCGTGAGGCTTTCACCACTGTGGGTTTTTACTGAGCTGGATAGAAAAGGATTCATTTATAAACTGTAGAAGCCTTTATACAAGAAAGATTTACAATAATCCAGTTCAGAAAAGACATTTTGTATGCTACATGAGATCCTGAGTTTGTATGCATTTTTGAACACACACACTGAGTGAATATAAAGTGGTGTGCAATTTTACAGCCTGATTATGGGGTCAAGCTTTAATTGATTCTTTATTTTAATGTATTTTCTGAATTGAATGAAAATTTTGTGAAGCTTTATAGTAATGACTTGAATGAAAGCAATCCAATACAAATCCATTAATAAAAACAAAAACCTAGCTATCCTAAAAAGCGGGAAAGGTTTGTTTACATTAGCTAACAGTGTCTGAGCTGCTTTATTTAGGATATGCTCTTTTACCAGTAATTGTCATTTTGATGTTTTCAGTAGTTTTTTTTGGCCTTAGCTCAATGTAAATCAGGTTTGCCTCATCTGCACATGAGTACAAAAAAAAAAAATCACCAGAGGCTTTTCCAAATAGGGCAGGTCAATTATGTTTTTTTTAAGGACATTTTGGCCTATGCAATTTGTTTCTTAACTAAAAGATTCAAAACGAAAAAAAAAAAAATCATTATGCTATCAAGAACCTGTGATTAAACTGCGTGCAAAGGCAGGGGACTTTTAAAAAAAAAAAACTTCAAACTTTTTTTGAAATGTCAGTATTGAAATTTCTTTTGCCATCCCATCTTAATACACATGCATAGGCCTGGGCCGATAAAACGGAAGCAGTATGTATTGTTGTTGCTAATTTGGCTTTATGAACAAACCCTAAACTTGCTCCTGCCCTGGCTTTTAAACAGCCAATCATAAACAGCCCATCATATGAAATGTGCTATGAGCGACACACAAAAAGGCAATCATAAAGCCTGACAGATCAGAAGACCCTTCTGATGTAAACTGTGCAGGACAACTGTCTTGACCAACAGCAGAAATAAACAGCAAACCTTTTTTACTACCTTATTTAATGTGTTTATCAAGCAGAGATCATTCCTTTATCCTTATGTTTTATTACTGTAAATGTATTTGTGTGTAATTTTATATTATTGTGTTAGTCTGATATGATTATTTGAAATCAGCCCATTTCTCTGCTTATCGCCCTCTGCAGGTGAAAATTGCGTATGTGAATTTTGTGAACCACTGCTATGTGGACACAGAGGTGGAGATGAAGGAAATATACACTAGCAACCACATCTGGAACCTGTTTGAAGACTTCCTGGTAGACATGGCCAGAGTAAGGACACTAGCATGGCATCTCTACTAATCTGTTTTTGTAGATGTATTGGCAAGCTCTGGATCACGTGTGTACACGTTTTTTTTTGTTTGTTTCTTTTGCACAGGTGTGCGGTGGTACCACAGACAGAAACCGAGCTGACCCCATGCTAGAGAAATATGTCATTGAGGTCATCATATCCATAGTCAAAGGTTTCTTTGCTTCCCAGTTTTCTGTCAGCACTTCCAATCTGCAGGTATAAAGCAGGCACACGCTGCTTTTTTGAGAAACATGCTCATACTTTTCACACCTTGTCTTCCTCCTTTCATCCTGTCAAATCGGTGCGTCTTTGCGCTGCAAACAGTACACCAATTTTAACTGTTCTCACCAGTCACATGGCTCGTCTTCCTCTCTACATTTCTGTTTCAGACCCATCAGAGTGCGTTCATACGTCTGCTGCAGTCCGTGATCAGAGTCTGTAACTGCACCTGGATCAGTACTCTGCAGAGGACGAACATTGAGGCCTGCATCAAGACCCTCGCTGATGTGGGTGAGTTATCACAACTTGGAGCTGTGCAGACAAATCGAGAATACTGATGTAGTATTATAGCTACATCATTTTAACGGTTTGCTAGTGTGTGGATCTGGAGGTTTCACGGCTTGCATCATGTGAGGGAGTCTTCTTTTGTGTATTACCTATGTATATTCATGCCTTTACTTTACTCATTCTTTAATGTATGCTACTATTGTGATCTCTCTTTAGTCTACTATGCAACCTAGTTGGCTTCGTTTAGAAGCCAGTTTAAGAGCAGCCGACAAAGATGATGATCATTTGTGTAGCCATTTAAATCAGTGACCATTTTTTACATAAACTTACACTGATGACATTTAAAAAATAAAAAACAATGTAGTTACGTTACCAGACTAGACTATGTAATTCTCTCCTATATAAAGCATTTTATGAGGGTGGCAGGTAGCATTGGAATTTCACAGCTTCAGGGTCTGGTACTGAGCTCACATTACTGTCTGTGTTATTTCACATTGTTCTCTTGTGAGTTTTTTAATCCTCTCTTCTTTTGAAAACGTACAGGTAGGTGGATTGGATACTCTAAATTGCCCCTAGATGTGAATGTGTTTGTGCATGACGCCATGCAACGGCGTCCAATACAGGGTGTATTCCAGCTTTGAGCTCAAGATTAGACACAGACTGATAAGTGTTTTTGCAAAGCACCTTTTAGCACGACAGGTTGATGGCTGATACTGATTAAGGGTGGGGTTAGATGGCACTTTTAACTAGTGTCAACAAGATGTAAAATGTGGTCTAAACTGGTATAGTTCCATTTATTTTACGCATTAGCTGTTTCGGCAGCAGTTGGAAAGCTGGCGTTATTTCTGAGTCACTCATGGTTAAAAAAAATTGCCAGACTAACTGATGGTTTCTTCTGCCATGTGTGATGCCCGCCATTGTAGTCCCTTAGTCAAGAGTTAAAGCAGTAAATTCAGGGACCAGGGCTTCATCTAGTAGATGAAATACTAGATGGAAATTTAGAAATGGGGTTTGTGCAGGGCTGCAACAGTCTATACCTCACGAAATATGCCTCATATTTGGCAGTATTGATTGGTTAAGTTGTAGAAATATCAGCCAATCGCATGTTTGTCAGCCGTTACCGATACAAGATAATTGTCCTTTAATGTCATTGCACAGGATACAATGAAACTAGTAGCAATCCTGACAGTGCATTAACGCACACACAACAGTTAAAAACAAACAATAAACTGTACATGGCAGCTGAGATATATCTTTATGAATGGAAATGAATATAAATAAATATAGAAATATAATATACAGGGTATATATCAGCTGATACATTATACTAGAAGATATTGCAGGGGCTATGAGCAGGTAGTTCAGTTTAATATGCACATGTAATGTTCTTGGGATAGGCTGTGAATCTACGGCATCCATGAGCAGGATAAAGCTCTTCTCATGATAAAGAAAAAAACATTTTTTATTTATTCCTTAAAGCTAAGAGCCGGAATATAGCTCTACCTGTCGATTTGGACGGTCAGGTGAACTTTCTGTCTCAGAAGACTCACACCAACATGGTACAGCGTGCTGCCAAAGACTGGAGGCTTTCAGCTCGTTCCCGACCTCGGAAAGAAATGCTAGGGACACTGGACTACAAGAGCATCATCGAAAAACTGCAGGTATCCTAAATGACTCAACACATTGTGTAGAAAACCTCTGGGTCCAAATAGGTAAAGCAGATTATGGGCTTCGGGTGGCACATCATCTGGAAATAATTTACAGTAGTCTTGTCCAAAACCATTATTTTTTTTAACAAACTGAGCTTATACTTATGTAAGAAATAGCACTACCTGATTTGTGACCTGCTGTTTGTGTATGTGTTTGTCTGTAAGGGGGTAGTACAGTATCTCAAAGACCAGTTCAGTCCACTGGTGCAGGCTGAGTTCTCTGTATTGGTGGACATCCTGCATAGTCCGGAGCTGTTGTTCCCTGAGGCAGCACGACTACGCTGTGAAACAGGAGCCTTCATGACCAAGTAAAACACACACACCGTTTTTGTTGCGTCACACCTGTGTGTTTCTGATCCTGAAATTATCATCTTCATCTGTTCATACTAATTATTCCACATTGTAACAAACTTTTAAGTGGATGAGCATATCACACATCATTTGGTGGAACTGTATATTATAGTTACAGTAATTCACATTAGGTTTAAGCACACTCCTTTTTTTTATTAAAGGAAGGAGGTTTGGTTTTTTTTCTGATGATTAAACTGTGCTAGTTCAGCAGGCAAATGTGAATAAAAAAAGCAATAGCTTGGCCACAAAATCTGCCTGGGTTACTGACAGCACTAAACCGCTATCAACATCTGTATCTGGTAAATGACACCATGCCAAAGTTGCAGATGGGTCAGGGGCAGGATGTCACTTCAGACAGGTGTAGAGGTATGTCCCAGGGCAGGCCAAAGTGATGTTCACTACTTGAGTGGGTGATTAAGTGGGTTCTGATTTTGCTTTAGGTGTTTAAACAGAACTAACCTCAGAGAGAGTGAGAGGGAGCGAGAGAGAGAGAGAGAGAGATGGACAGATACAGAGAGAGAGACGGACAGACAGAGAGAGAGAGAGAGAGAGAGAGACGGACAGACCGAGAGAGAGAGACGGACAGACCGAGAGAGAGAGACGGACGGACCGAGAGAGAGAGACGGACGGACCGAGAGAGAGAGACGGACGGACCGAGAGAGAGAGACGGACGGACAGAGAGAGAGAGACGGACGGACAGAGAGAGAGAGACGGACGGACAGAGAGAGAGACGGACGGACGGACAGAGAGAGAGAGACGGACGGACAGAGAGAGAGACGGACAGAGAGAGAGACGGACAGAGAGAGAGGCAGCCAGAGAGACAGACAGACAGACAGACAGACAGAGAGAGAGAGAGACAGACAGACAGAGAGAGAGAGGGACAGAGAGAGAGAGAGAGAGAGAGAGAGAGAATCAGCCTGATTGGTCTGTACTATTGCATAAGCACTGAAGCCTGCATGAGTCACTCTGAAAGCCACTGCATGTGGTCCATCCGGTTGCACCGCTATGACTAACCTGTTACTTTCTCATGTAAGGTCAATAAAGAATATGTGCATCAGAGTTATTTTCTGATTCTTATGTCTTTACCCACAGAAAATAGAAAGCAACTTTTGAACTGAATGTTTACAGGTTGATAAAGCACACAAAGAAGCTGATGGATAAGGAGGAGAAGTTGTGTATTAAGGTTCTGCAGACGCTCCGTGAAATGCTGGACAAGAAAGAGACGTTTGATGACCAGGTCAGTGGGAGACATCTGGTTTACAAATTAACAGCAAGGTGTTATATAAAGTTGAGTTATACTCACCACCCACTTTATTAGGAACACCAATAAATGTGCACATTCACAGAATTACCATGTGGACGCAGTCAAATGCTAAAAGCAATGCAGATGCAGGTCAAAAGCTTGAATGGGGAAAAATGTGATTCAGTGCGTTTGACCAGGGCATTGTTGGTGGGGCTAGAGGGGTTGGTTTCAGCATTTCATAAACTGCTGAGGTTTCAGAATGGCATGGAAAATAAAACAAAATATTTAAAAAAATCCAGTAATCAGCAGTCCTGCGGACAGAAACACTTGGAAGAAACCTTTATTTTCATCACAAGCACATTACAACACAGTGAATTTTTTTTCTTCACTTGCTTGTGAGCAAGTTGGGGTCATAGCACAGGGTCAGCCAGGATACAGCAACCCTGGAGCAGAGAGGGTCAAGGGCCTTGCTCAAGGGCCCTACAGTGGAATCTTGGTGGTGCTGGATTTTTAACCCCTAACCTTCTGACTAGTAATCCAGAGCCTTAACTGTTTAACCTGGTGACAGGAAAGCTGTGGTAACTCAAATAAACACTCTTTACAACTGCGTTGAGCAGAAAAACATCTCGGAAAACAGAACCTATCAAACCTTGAGGCAGATCGGCTACAACAGCACAAGCTGTATTTTCTCACCATTCTGGTATGAAAATCACCTGTATTTGCATTGCGCTGTTGCCACATAATTGACTAATTGTGTAGTATTATGATTGAGCAGATGTATTGGTACTAATAAAATGGTGTATATTTATTTAAGTGGTTTCCAGTTGAACAGTTTATTAATATCCATTACCTACTAAATTATTGGTCTTCAAAAACTAAACAAAAAAAAGAGAAATTGTTAAAATGCACACAATACACAGAAGAGTGAAACAAAAACCTGAAGCAGAACAAATTAGATTGTATTGGGACATATGGTAGTTACTCACATGACTTCATTGGTAGTTAGTGTAAGAAAGCTAGGGTGTGTGTATGCAGTCACATAGGACACCAGGCAAGGTGTAGACTGCACAAACACTGACAAAAACTAAAGAGTGTCACTTTCGTTAAATTCAACCTTATTTCTATAGAGTTTTTAACAACAGACAGAACACGCACAAAATTTCAATATAACTTTATCTGTCTGTTACATCGTTCTTGAGGAATTTCGACCCATTTTTCTTTACAACATTGCTTCAGTTCAGAGGTTTGTGAGCATTTGTTTAAGCACAACACAATTCTTTCAAACAAGCTTTATTTGTTCAGCCTTTTTTTTAATTGTCCTGTTGTAAACTTTAATATTTAACATGCTACTATGTAGATTCTGTTTTTTTTTTTTTTTGCAATTTACAGTTACAGCATTTGGCAGACACTCTTATCCGGAGCGACTTACAAAAGTGCTTAGTCTTAGTTTACTTGGAATATCTGAAGCAAGGGCGAGTACTTGGAGCCAGGATACTTCCAGAAATTAGCCATACAGTATCAAATATAAAACTTACCGCTAGTCCAGAAGCTTAAAACGATACACAACCTGTAAAGAGAACAAGACAGTAAATATAATACTCATAAATACAGTAGTTACTGCTCGTTTAAGTGCATCACAAAATCTGAACATGGGCTGAATGTGCTGGGTTGTCCACTCCTTACACTTGTAAATAATCTTTCTCACTTTAGAATGATTGTAATTGTTCAAATTGTTTGTAAACAGCCTTATAACCCTTTTCAGATTGATGGGCAGCAACAGTTTCTACTATGAGATCATTGCTGTGTCTTTGGCATCATGTTAATACACACCTAAATGCTCCATAACCGACAAACTGTCAAAAAACGTCTTTTTGTAGAGGTGGTCACACTTGCTCATGATAAATTAATCAAGGGCATTGGATTTCCAGCATTTAGCTGCTACTTACCCACTTAATTCCCATGAAGAAAGTAAAGGTGCTAGATAAATAATGTGTTGTTCATTTGAAGTTGTATGTACCCAATTTTAGGCCAGATGATTTTTTTATTATTATGTCCAAATACAAAACCATATAATTCAAAGAGGGTGTTTTTTACATAACTATACATGTTTCACATGCCTTAACTGAGACATGCACAACAAGTACATTTTTTTTTTTTTTTTTTTTTTTTTTTTTTTTTTTTTGTACAACTGTTCAACTAATACAGTTTTTATGATGTTTAGACAACTGCCTGTGTACCTTGTTGAATCAGTGCGGTGTGGACAGACTGAAGGTTTATTAAAGAAGTGTGGTCTTCATTATTTTACCCCATGGATCACTAATGACTCCAGCCATCTGGTTTACAGCATTCTGTAAAATAAAATATTATCTTACCTTTATCGCTTTGCCTTTTCTACAGCCTGAAGCTGGCAAAGGCAATATGTTTAGTGCAGTAGA
>JAOVVF010000036.1:25100698-25128198 GCA_028565595.1 Duopalatinus emarginatus | reverse complement strand
GTCTTTCATAGATGTGGTTAGGTATCGTAGGGTATCGAAAATGCCAATTAAAAGATTAAGCCACAAGCAAAAATGTCATGGAAGAACATAAAGAAATGAGTTTAGTTTTCAGTTTTTACACATGACGTTGAATAAACGCAGAGAGCTTTTGAAACTATTACAAGTACATTAAAATTCAACAGTTGTCTATCTAAGGATGGAATCTAGTCAGCTGTAGTGAAAGGTGGAGAGCGTCAGCTTGTACCTGTGAAAATCTGTCAGACATCCAGTTTATATCAGTCTCCCAAAGCATTCACAGCATCTCACTGCTTGCATATGCTTCCTAACATTGGGCCTTATTACAAAACAAAGGAAATGTTGTGTGTAGGTGATGTGAGAGATGTGTGTGCATGTAGGTGTCACACAGGTCAATCAAACCAGTCATGTCCTATGGCTGAACTGTGTCATATCACGTGTGGTTTGTGTCATGTGTGTGTAAATAGACCTCTCCTGTTTGACAAAGGGAAAAAAAGCTTGTTATATAACACCCTGTCCTCTCTCTCTCTCTCTCTCTCTGTCTCTGTCTCGCTCATTCTGTCTCACTCTCTCTGTCTTTATTTCTCTAAATTTTTCTCTCGCCAGCAAGTTTCACACCACTGCACTCAGGCAGAGCAGCTTTACAGATTACCAGTGTCACACTGCTAAACCCTCTCACACATGCGAACATACAGGCGCACATGGACATACTGTAAGTACGCTATACACTGATCAGCCACAGCATTAAAACCACAAACCCACTGAGAGGTAAAGTCAATAACATTGATTATCTAGTTACAGTGGCACCTGTAGCGGGGTGGGATATTTTAGGCAGCAAGTGACAGTCAGTTGTCAAAGCTGCTGTGGTGGATACAGGAAAAATGGTCAAGGATTTGAATGATTTTGGCCTGGTCCGATCACCTGGTGATTCGATTACAGAAGATCCACAGAAGGATCTGTTGCTAATGTGTTGGTGCCGGATACCACAGCTCACCTACAGAGATGCAGATACAAGCCAATAGCTTTAGGTAGTGTTCACATCAAGCATTAGATTGGCAAAAAACGTGATTTCAGTCACTTTAACAGCAGTGTCATTGGTTTAAGTATCTCAGATAGCAAAAGCGAAAATGAACCACTCATTGACCACTGTGCATGTACACACAGGAGAATTTGACTTTTGCATATATCCCATCTGTGCAGAAAAACACTCTCTAGTGAACAAACAGCGTGGAGACCAACCATATCCACAGTCTCCAAGGAGCAGTTTTTGGGCGGTGGGGGCGGTAAGGTGCCTTGCTCAAGGGCATGTCAGTCGTGTCTTGTTGGTATGGGGGATCAAATCGGGGACCTTCCAATTGCAAGGTTGGTTCCGTTGGTTCACAGCATGTAGAAAATACGTGTGGGGATTTAATGCCACTTTATAAACTTAGAATTTAAGACAAATGCAACTGGCTATATGACTCTGACTCACAGACTGTGACTCACAAATGGCGTTCACATCTGCTGCATGTGTATTTAAAATGCTTCTGTAAGTGTCTGGTGTTAATTGGTCTTTGCTCTATTGACTGACTCTTAACTTGCCCAAAGCAAGAAGTTGACAGAGAGTGAAGATCATAGAGGTGACTGAGGCTAGAAGATTAATCCTGTGTGGATTTTTTCCCCCTCAGTACAGGAAAGAAGCTGTGGTATATAAAGATTACTGCTTTCATTCTGAAACAAACAATTAATATGGTAAACTGACTAACGGGAGCTTGTAATAATATGTGAAACCTGATAGCATAACAACATTTTTGTAAGCTCTTCGTTGGTTAAAAATTAAAGCTGTTATGGACTTTGATATCCTGTGCATGCTAAAAAATATGTATTTTATTAAAGTGACATGCGTATTATATATATTTTATATAAAAATATATTTTTATATTTTAATAATTTTTCCCCATTTTAATATTTAATGTGAACAGACAAGCTTTTGAACTGTACCTGCATAATTGTATGCATTGTGCTGCAGCTATATGATTACATGATTGGATAACTGCATAAATGAGGCTGTATATAGGTGTTAAATTGCTCTGCGTATGTGTGTTTTTTTTTTAGTTTCCAGTTGCTACCCGCTTGGAAGCTCACATGACACTTACACACCGGGGATAGTGGTAGCACGTGCTTCCTCTAAAACACACAAAGTCAGCCAGCACATGCCACCTCACATGGCACCTGAACACACTCAGAGGACAGTGCCAACTGGCCTCTTCAGCCCATAATAGACTAGTACTGCTCTGATTGACAGTGGGATGAAGTAATACTATCCCACCCATGCAGACCTAAATAGTGATCCTTTAAAACACCCTACTATTAAACACAATCAGGGCCATAAAATATGCACAATAAATGCAAACCTGAGAATGTAAAAGAACTTGAAATGTGTCCAACCTTCCAGGAGGCTTTTGGACAGGATTTAAGAAAAAACTCTTCCCAAGTACACTTTAGTGCCATCTAGAAGAACTTGAAGTGGCTATGTCACTTGTGTTCTGGTAATATTTGGGTCATTATGTTTTTATTTAAGTATGGAAATGAGAGAGGGGGGAAAATGGACTGCCCGGTGTCCCAAATGTAATGCTTGTAGTCAGTGACTAATGCTAACTGGCATCACTTCAGCAGGTGACTTTACTCTTTATGCTGAAGATGAAAAATATTTCCCTTAGCTTGCGATAAATACAGCAATTAAGGTGGTGCAGAGATCCGAGCCCCGTGCCAAGTGTGTGTGTGTGTGTGTGTGTGTGTGTGTGTGTGTGTGTGTGTGTGTAAGAGAGAGAGAGAAAAAGACTCATCTGTCTTCTTTCTCAGACTTATACCCAACTTATTGTCAGGTATCTCACTGAAGGATTGTTGTCTCTGTTGATTGATATTTGTTCTTATCTGTTCCCTCTCCTTTATTTATTTATTTGTTCTTGGGGTTTTTTTTTTTGAGTGAATGAAAAGACATTAAGTCAACAATTATTTTATGCTTAGCTAGCCTCATTCATTATGATAAAATAACACCAGCACCAGTTCATTATTTGCTTTTGTAAATATTACAGTGAAAAAGTTTCACTATATGATGAATATTTGGTAATGGCTAATACTTAGAACATTGATTAAATAAATAATAATAATTTTTTAAAAAACAGAAGAAGTATGTGAAATATTGGATGTGATTCTGTCATATAAAGTCAAACTTTCATGCTTAAGGCTATAGAGCAGGATGTAATGACATGCAGGACCTGGTTCTTTGGCTGCAGTATTAATGAACATTAATTAGTCAAGAGCTTTACTCTATCACCATCAATTTCCTACTCCATCATGAGGACAAATGGGGTTCATTGTGGAGTACTGTTTGCTGACCTTGTGTTTCTATTAAAAAATGCAAAGTACTTACACTTGGGTTTTGAACAGGATGCTGGCATGTTAGGTTATTCAGCATTTCTGCATTAACACCATGGACAGTACAGAAACTTTTCCTCAAACCATAATACCTTGTTTCTGTTCCCCTGAACTTTTATTATGATTTAGTTGTGTCTGTCCTGCATGTCGATGGTGTGTATGGATGAGAAAGGATGGATCATTTCAATGTCAGACTCCCCCCCCCCCCCCACCCCCCCCCACTCCCCCCCCCCCCAATCTCCACCCCACCCCACCCCACACGAGCTCCTTAACCACATTATCCGGTCACATGCGGTGCTTCCGAAATAGACCTGGGTCAGAGAGGTTGTTTACGCTTAGCTGCTGTTTGTCCTGGGCAAGTTTAACAGTCAACAGGACTGCAGATTGCTCTCACATGCAAGGCTAATTTGTTTTCTGCTGTTTTACTGTTTATGAGGGCAACCATCCTAAAACGTTGCCGTCGTGTTGGGTGGGGCATCGCTGGCATGGTGTACAGGAGAACAGTCAGGCCACTGGATACTTAGAGGAGTGCAAATTAAGACATGAGCCTCCTCAGGACTTGGCTTTATATAGTGAGAAAAAGGAAAAGAGACATTGGAACAGGGTGATTTTAATGCTAAGCCTGGATAGTTTTTTCCTCCTCAGACAAGCAATACCCTCTCTTTTTCTTGCTTTGTTGCACATGTCCTTTTTCATTTGGTCTCTCTGTTTGTGCTATATAAGACGTGTTGCTCTCACCTTCCTGCCTAGACAAGCCTATGGGCTTTTGAAATATATTGATTTTTCTTCCCAAATCTCTTTCAACCTAGCAAACAGATAGATAACTATATACATTCATATAACTATATATATCATGTAAGAATAAAACGCTGTACAATCTAGATGTGTTTACTGCAGCAGTTCACATTTAAGTGGTGTGTCTGTATCTTTGTGTGTGTGTGTGTGTGTGTGTGTGTGTGTGTGTGTGTGTGTGTGTGTGTGTGTGCTTTAACTATTTAAGTTACTCTTCTGCAAGCCTTGTATAGGCTCTTGCTGTAAAACAACTTATTAGATGTGCTGCGGGTTGTTGGGGGCACTGGAGCAGATCTCAGCAGCATGGAAGGATGTTGTTAAGCAACGTGCCAGCTAATTGGCCATTGCATGAGGTACTCGGATACTCACGTGTTTAGCACTGACGCACAGCTGACATCTGTTCCGAGTCCTCTGAGAAGGCACCCTGATGTATTTGCATGGGTTTTCGTGTACCGAATATAATCTGTTTAATACTTTCTGCGGCTGTCTGGGAAAACCCACTGGATGTTGATGTGTCCAAGTTTTACCTATATGTTTATATTGACAGTATATAGTCTTTATTCAGCAGTGTATGGACATGCTTTGTAGTTCATATCAAGAAAACCTGTCCTCATGCTAGTACGAATAGGTTTGGAATTAGGACTAATGTTAAGGCAAACCCCTGATAGAGAAAGGCTAGGGCAGCAAGTATAACACACAAGTAAAGGGATTTTTTTAATTAGTGGTTATTTAAATGCAAAGTGAACAGGTGGGTTTTCAGTCAGACAGTGACTCAGCTGTTCAGACAGCCAGAGGAAGTTCATTCCACCACCTGGGTGCCAGTGCAGGGAAGGAGTCTCGCTCGTATTATGAGAGATGGTGGGTTGTGTTGGGACTTAAAGGAAATGTGCAGAGCAGGGCTTGGTAAGTGCCTTTATATAAGTAGGCCTGGTCCATTTCTGACTATGTTGGCAAGCATCAGTGTTTTTTAAAACGGCATCAGCCAGTGAACCTCGGGAGATTGAAAACTTGCAGCTGCTTTCTGGATCACTTGTGAATGTAACACAGGGGCAGAGCAGCCAGAAGTGAGTTGCAGTAGTTCAATTTCAAGGAGGCAAGTGACTGAACAAACACCTGAATGGCCTCTGTGGGTAAAAATAGCCTGGTAGTCCTGACGTAGAAAAGAATCAAGTCAGCTTAGCAGTATGGGGAAAAAAGCACAGCACCAGGATAGCATGGGTTGCATGGGTTGTGATCTGAAAGTTGTCTAATTCTGGACCATTCTGTAGTTTATAGATGTATAATACTGTATGTGTGGTGGTTTGTAAAATCGTCAGATGTCACTGAGGCAAAATGTAGCTTTTTTTTTTTGCCTGTAACGTATTTCAATGTTAATGAATTGTAAGTACATTTTTTACAAAAATTATATGTAACATTCTAATCTTACTCTCTAATCTAAAACTTCACTAGATGGGTGTGGTTTTCTTATACAAGGAATATCAGGATTTGGTCACATTGTTGAATAGTGACAAACCCAAAGAGTCTCCCGGATATTGATAACAGCTCCCTGACATCTGCAAATTATATAAAACATCCCAGGTATACATTTTTGACAGTGAGCATAAAAGAAAGTGAGAGAGAGGCATTAAGAGAGTGAATGCCAAAGAGAGCATCCTGATTGGTCTCTCTATGTGCTAATTAGATCAGTTATCTCTGGGGGCAGGCTTTATAGTTGTCCACATGTTGTCTTTCATTAGTCCATCAGTTTAGTTAAGTGTCCTGCATGACATTAAAACTACTAACTGGTGGAGGTAAATAACTTATCTTGTTATAGTGGCACTTGTTAAATGGTGGGATATATTAGTCAGAAAACGAATAGTCAGCACATAAAGCAGGAAAAATGGGCAAGCATAAGGATCTGAGTGACTTGACAAGGGACAATTGTGATAGCTAAGCCTTAGTCAAAGCATCTCCAAAACAACAGGTCTTGTGGGGGGCTTCTGGTATGCTGCGGTTAGTACTAAGTTAGTACCAAGAAAGGATGACTGGTGAACTGGCGAAAGGGTCATGGGAACTCAAGGCTCACTCTTGGTGCTTGGTGCTTTTGCCCTTTCACATACATAAACTACAATTGGCTAGCATCTCTGTGATTGACAGGGAAGAGAATGTTTTCCATCCCTCCCACCCATTTAATCTTTCCAGACATACATGGGATCTACACCGAGAGCTATTAGGAATGTTCTCTAGACAACTAACACCATACTTCCTGCAGAACGGTCCACAATTCTGTTGTATGTGTAGGATTTCTGTGTTCCATAGCATGTTCTGTGGCATCCCAGATGTGTTTGATGATGTTAAGATCTGGTGACTGGGAATGGCAAAACCCCAAACTCAGATGAGTGTAGTAACCACAATTTGGTGCCCCCTTGACATGTGTGGCGGCACATTACCCTGTTGAAAAAAGCCAAACCCACTGAATGAATGCAGGACATGAACGAATAGGAGGCACAACACGTTCACCTGCCAGCCATTATAAAGCCACCACTGGTTATTTTGCATAGGCTCATCTGTTCCAGTTTTTCTGGCACTTCTGTGTATTTCATGATGCTCCATTACGAAAGGTTTTCACAAAGTTTTATAAATGTAATAATAAAAGAAAGCCTGTGCATAATGTATTGTTGGAAGAACTGCACTCTGACCTATTGTATATGAATACAAGTTGATTCATATGTACACATATTGTATTGACTCATATGCATGAAATTGAAATAAGATCAGACTAGTTAGTAAAATATATGAGAGGGGTGAAAGTGGACTGGCGTAGTGACTCATTTGGGTGGATATCGGTGTGCCCTCTTTGACATTCAGAGTGTTTCAGTTATTAATAATGGAAGTAAGTGAATAAAGTTGACTGCTTTCAGTCTTCATATCTGTCTCTGTGCTTTATGAAGTGTAGAAGGTGTAGGCTTCAGGGTCAGACGGGTTGTAATTTCTAATTCTGTGTGACACCAGGCTTTGCCGTAGGGATCAGCGCTGACCCCAGACTGGGCTCAACCGGTTCAGCACACCAGCTGCCTCTATACGTGCTTCTTTCTATATATTCATCTCTCAGGTGTTTACAGATCGCGGGGTGTGTAGGACTGGGCAGTGTTGTCTGAGGCTCAGCCAGGCTAGCCGCAGTGTGGCGTGCCCACGCACATCTTAACACCCAAGCCTCTCTCGGTCTGTTGGCTATCTCTCTCTTTCTCTCTCTCCCTCTGTCCTCACTTTACCTGAGTGGTGTTTTTTTCCCCCCTCCATGCAGCACCAGACAGATGAGTCAGGCTGGCACGGCTACCTTTATCTCCGTTTTTCTCTCCCCCCTCCTCCTATCTCCACCTAAAGCCTTCTGCAGGAGCACAAGAGATACTGCAGCATCTGGAGGTTCATTTTTTTTGTCAAACTTTCCCTATTAGTTGCTTTTGCTAGTAAACACGTAAAGCAGCTCTGAATCAAATCAAATGCAGACAACGTATTTGGATAATTGTGTAACTCCATGAAGGGTTGAGCTGCGTGTATGGACAGTCTGAGCCTCTCTCTGTGTGTGTATATGTATGTGTCCATGCGCACGTGTGTGTCTGGACTCTTCCAGACAGTGGAAGCAGACGAGTGTCTGTTCAGACTGCTGATGAGACTCAGTGTTTACTGAGAGACTGAGGTAACATCAGCGGCATGTGCTTGTTGGAGAGAGGCATAGAAAGAAACGACATGCTTCTTTGCAACTTCACAGGTTTGTGCTGCATCTGCATCTGTGTGTACATTTGCATAGTGTTTAGCGTCCCGGTCTTCACACAGAACGCTCCTTTAACCGTTCATAGCAAGTCCAACCCACTGGTCTTCATCCTGTCGTGCTGATTGTGTCCTGAATGGGTCCGTTTTTCCTCCTGACTCCTCTATAGAGCACCACTCACCAAACCCTCACTTGGTCTACCCGCTATTACTCACCCGTGAATAGATGTGATAGAAGCATGTCTGATGCCATGGCCGCAAACCACAGAGGGGAGAAAACTGTGTGCGAGTGTGAGATTTGAGGATGTAAAGGAGAGGGGGTGAATCAATACCTCTCTGCTTTTTCTGCCTGCCTTCCTCATGGTCTCCCAGCAAGTCACCACCAGGTGTTATGTAACGCTCTCTCTCTCTCTCTCTTTCTCTTTCTCTCTCTCTCTCTCTCTCTCTCTCTATCTATCTCCCTCCCTCCCACTCTCTCTTTGCCGCTTTGCCTCCCCCACCTGACTCGTTCTCTCTATCTTTTTCATCGGCACGTTTTGTCACCTCTCCCTCAGGGAAGCAGAAATAAGTGGCAGGCATCCGTCGCATGTTCACGCTTCTTTGTGCCCTCTCATCTTTCTGTCTGCCCAAAGCTTTCCTTGTACTCGGGGTATAATTGGCACAGTTATGTCAGTTTAAACAAGTTATGTAAAATACCTGTGTGCTTATGGTGGGATAGATAGATAGACAGACAGATACACAGACACACCACGACAGAAAATCTAATCTTTCATATGGATATGTGAACGCAGTCATGTTCCTGGAAGCATTCAGTGCCAATACATGGTTTGTGCAGCATTGATGTATAACAGCATTTAACATTATTGTGCCTTGCTATAGTGATTATGGGAACCTGCTAAAAAAAAAAGGTTTTCTGCTTTATCAGCTAAAGCAGCAATCAGACCAAACATGAAAAACATTAGTCTGGCTGAAGGGGAAAGGACAAGGATCATGCACATGTATCTAGTAGTGGTCATTTTCCTTTTCATGCTAAAACTATTGACCTCTGATTTCATGACCCATGTGGGCAACACTGTGGTCTGTTAGGTCAGTACACAAAAATACACAGCCACACCGGACTTTTGCCACACGTCTAAAACACGTGGCCATCTCCTCCACAGACATACTCTAGGACAGTTCAGCTGCATTAAAACCTTTTCAATACAGAGTTCTGGATATGTGATTTTTAAAAAAAAATATTATTTTTACTGCAGTTACCATAAAACGCTTAGGCATTATAGATGACATCATAGCTAGAAATAACGCACATAGTTTGAATTGCTTATGTTGTTTTTTTTCTACATAGTGGCACTTCATGGTACCATTACAGAGCAATAAAACACTACATGGTATGAGAGATCTGTTCTGAAGGCCTATTTTAGGGAACAGTTTTCCAAGTTGTCTTTAAATGGTTGTGGATATTTTTACACAAGCCGTGTCACTTAACTACTCGGAACAGAGACGGTAAATAAGAAAAATCATTATCTTTCAGGTTAGGGTTATAGAGTTGCTATACTGTAGCATATGTTTATCAGAACTGAGGTGAAATGCCAGACAAACTGGTAGCGTAAAAAATGGTATCGGGAGCATAGGATTGTACAAATATGACATGGACTCTGTGAGCTTGTGAAAATATTCTACAGGCATTGAACTTTATACATACTTCCTATAATAGACAGTTATTCTCCACTGCACTCTCACTTTAGTGATATCCATGTTACAGTGTCATACAGTGTCATACAGCTCTTGCACATCAGCCGCTGCTTCTTTTTATTCTTTTGTCTCTTGTAATTTATTGCTCTTGTCCTTTTTTTTTTCTCTTGTCCTGCTGTGATACTCGAATTTCCCTCCGGGATTAATACTCGTCTAGCTATCTATCTGTGTGAAAGTTGTATATTGTATACTAAAGTGTGTATAATTTATATTTAAATGTTAGAGCACTAGCTTATAAACTAGACATGTAATGTAGTGCTTTAAATCTTCACAGAATGCATATTGATTTCATGTCATGCTTTATATAATCGGTAGCTGATTTGTTTCCTTTCTCTCCCCCTATCTCTGTTATGGTTAAATTATAATCATCTGTTTTAATTCAGCTCAGCAGAATGCACAGCATGCGCTAACAGTTTGGCCATGCAGTACAACTTAAAGCCAGCTAGCGTGGAGAATATGCTCAGGCTGTGGGGACCATTCTGGAACAGACATGCCTCTCAAATAGCTAATAATACTTTTTCACACCGCACAACCAGTGCCATGTGTTATGTGGAGAAAATCAATTTTTTGCATGTATTTACATTTATTCATTTGGTAGACATGAGGAAAGAAATCATGTAACTGTAAGGCATCAAGCATCTAGCAGAAGTAGCTGGGAATCGAACCTTTTGATAATTGTTAAAGGGCTTCAATATGAAGACAGTCAAGTGTTAACAGAATGATTAGCAGTAAAGTTTAGGATGAACTCGGCCTTGGATTTAGGATTATTTTTTTTGTATTGAGTACCACTGCTATCATTAATCTGACTTTGCATCCACGTAGGGAAATGCATTGCGGAAGACACTGCTGACACATTACTTCGGCAACCAGCGGCTTCACTCCAAGGCTCTGGAGTTTGGCAGTGGTGGAGGATCATCTCCTGGAGGTATAGGAACACACACATGCTTCTGACACTAGAAAAGCACTCTGGTATCTCTGTAAAAGACAAAAAATAGCTATAAAATAAGAGCAACTAATAATAGGTACCAAGGACCGCTGAGTTTCCTGCAGCAGGCACATTCCACTTCTTTATAACGATGCTGTGGGCTGATGCGCGCTGATTCACGCGTCATTAGATGTTCGCGAGTGACTTTTGTCACAAGGGATGTGTGTTGAATTCAGATCCTCACACAGACCATTTCAGAGAACAGTATTGATTCTGCACACATTAAAATTGTACAAGGACATGAGTGACTCATTTACAGTGCGTCACAATACCCATATTTATTTAAAACCTAACGCAGAGAATGATGACTTCGACTGAACGACCACGTATATTCACTGTTGAATGTTGAAAGTAGCTGAGAGTGTTATTAAATATGACACGGTGTGCATGTATGATTACATGCATCAGATGTGGACTAATCAGTAGCCAGGACATCTGAAACAAGCAGATTTCGTGTCTGTAGTTGCCTGGCTGACAACCTGAAAATGAGTTAAAATTTCTACACCTCGTCGTGACATATCTTGATGCTGTAGTGCTGCTCTGCTGCTCTACTCACAGCTGACACATTGGCTGACAATTTGCTTACTTTTTGATACTAGCTCAAATCAATTTATTTCAACTTTGCCATTATACCAACACAAGTTTGTACAGTATAACGAAACACTGTTGTGCTGCTTTTCCTACAGTCATAAAGAATTTGAATAATACAAAAGTAATCTAAAGGTAAACAAATAAACACACTACTGCAAGACAACAAAAAATTAAGTATGATACAAATGTACGAGGAGAAATAGAAATATAGATAAAAAAAGTTAAATATAAACAAATAAAAAATAGTAAAAAAAAGAAAACACAAAAGTAAGTGGTAGAAATAAGTAAAACTAGAAATACAGCTAAAATAAAAAAACTATTAAATGAACATAGTGTAAGACAGCAAAATAATTAAGTATGGTGTATGGACTGAAGTAGGTAGCATAGAGGTAATAGGTAGAGTAAAGTATGAAATGATGTACAAATAATATTTTATATAGCTGTGAAAATAGTGAGTAAACATTCAGTGTTCAGGTATAAAGTTCAAGTTAAAATTTGTTTGCGACCAATTTGTTTGTTTTAGACCATTCGTCTAAATTAATGCACTTTCCCTACATTCTACATAACCAATTACAAAGTGATAGGCGACTATTACTTTTTTGTGCACGTGGCACAAAACTGCAATTTCAGCAACAGTTGCAAGTGACAAATTCAGTTCTTCAGTTTATGCAAATGACGTATAACATCATAAACTGACAATTGCAAAGCCTTGTTCCCTTTTATTGTCTGACGTGCAAACAAGGAAAAAGGTTTCATCTAGTCTTGTCATGTATAGTGTGACCTCTGGTTAAAAGTGTATGTAGGCATTATGAAGAAAAATAAAGCTTGGGAGCCAGTAACACAGATTGTTGGCATGTCTGGTTAGCGTACAAAACTAGAACAGATGTATATGGTCGTTATATGGTAATATGCCAATGAAGCTAATACCTAGCCTAGCACTTGAGATTTCAAACTGGTCAGTGTATTCCAGAATTTGGATTTAACTTAGCTAGAACTAAAACAACGTCAACATACCAGTACATGTGCGATAGTGGGTGTTGTCAGCACTGACATATTGTAAGGCATCATTACATTACACTACATTTTTAGACCCCAACACATTGGAGGCTCTAGTGCCCCAGTGGGTAGGGTAATAAATGTGTCTTTTGTCAGATCTGTCAAAATAGAGTGTTCCAGCTAAGTCTAAACTTTAATGTTAGTATAGCTTACATATAGACATTGCTTGACTTCCCCAAGTATATCACAGTGCTATTTGTGTTTGTGTGTGTGCAGCCGGTTCTCTAGGACAGGATTCTGATAAGCCTGGCACATCCATGGTGGATATCCAGTGTCTTTTGGATAGTGTGGGAGCAACAGAGCTAGTCATTGATCTCATCGTCAGCACTAAGAATGACCGTGTGTTTGAGGAGAGTATCCTGTTAGGCATTGCACTGCTGTGGGGTGGAAACACACAGATACAAGTAGGTACCCCCTACACACGCATATATAGTGGATATGCTTTGTGGGTATCATATTTCACGAAGGAATTGGTTATTATGCATTCCATATCCACCGCCTACGCACTTTCTCTCCCTGCAGAATTCCTTCTATCATCAGCTGCACAAGCAGAAGAAGTCAGAGAAGTTCTTCAAAGTTTTCTACGACCACATGCAGCTGGCTCAGAAGGAGATCCGCTCCACCGTCTCCGTCAACATGTTCGAGATCAGCTGCCGGAAGCGTGAGGAGGAAAGCGAAGTTTCCAGCTTCAGACAGAGGAAAGGTGGAGTGGCTCAGCACCGAAAGCATGAATAATGATGACGGTTCTCTCCATGTTTGTGGTGTTTGCAGATGTGTCGTTTGGTCTCCTAACATGGTTCTGTCCGGCTAAAGAAGCCTAATGGCGATCATTGGGTGATATCAAGATGACCACAAGCTCAGAAGGAATCAATATAATTGGTTTAACTTTAGTGGAAGCGTTGTTTAGTAGCTAGTTAATACCCAAAAACAGTAGTATAAACTGAGTTCTGTAGCAGTGATGGAAACCACTAACGAATGTATAGTGGGTTAAAATAATTTATTTCCACACACACACTCATTATAGACCTAAGGCAATAAAGACGTTTGATGAGCTTAATGTTGGCCAGGTGCCCTAAGTTTCATTTGCCTCACTCCACATTCTCCACATCACATGAGGTCACATGAGGGGCATGAGTTTATTAAAGAGCCTTTGTTGTTTTTTTTATTTTTTTTAACACCTTCTTCATACAAGAGATTCAGCAGAAATAAAGAAGCCCAGATGTGACTTTTTAACCCTGCCCTCTTGTAATACTGGTTGTAGCATGTCATTGTCAGTGTTCTCTTCAGGAAATCTACACTGCCTTCTTAATGCGCTCAGTTTCATAACACTGTTAGCTGAGGTCAGGTTTGCTCAAAGACCACTTGGTGGGGCGAGGGAACAATGCATGAGAAAAAAATGTGCTGTGAAGAAATGAGTCATTTTTATTCCAAAAAATGTTGGATGAAGTTGTTCTACTGTAATTGTTGGTAAATATTTAATCTGAGCTAGTGATTATTGAATGTCATTTGTCATAATGTCATTTGTCTTACTGTTCCGGAACTATAGTGAAACCTATAGGAAAGGTATGTTAGGGCAAGTGCCAAAAGAACTGGTTCAGACGAGCCTATGTAAAATACGTCACGTCACAGATTGCGTCCTCCAATGCGTAAATTAAGCGATTAACATCTATAGAAGCATTTTAGTGGCATGTGGTTTGTTTAGATGGGATTTGATGGTAACCCTGGTACATCTACAAACGTCCCCGAAAGGTGAACTCTATGTGCCCCTCCTTTCTGACAAGTTACACCCGTTCATGTCCTGCATTCATTCTGATGGGTTTAGCCTTTCTTAATAGGACAGTGCACCACCACACATGTCTAGAGACACCAAATTACGGTTAGAGGAGTACTCATCTGAGTTTGAGTTTGAGTTTCTTAAATAAAGCCAGTTATCAGTTGGGGGGATAATAATTAATATACGGCTGTGTGTAATTTTCTCAGTCCCTTGTATTAACCTGTGTCAACGTCTTTATTATCTCATTTCCACGGTGTGACCATGCATACAGTAGGGATATCAGCACTGAGGATTTAACAGAGGGCTATTTTATACCTTGTGTATATGTGTGTTACTTCAGGTTGTATCAGTGCTTTTATTCTATTGTTTTTTTAATCGTATGATTGAAAATGAACATTGATAAAGTACCTAATGTCCCAAAATAGTTGTGAGAAGTGGCTCTTTCTGGTGGCTTTAGGGTGGATTTCAAGACCCTGTTAGATTTATTTATTCATTTATTTGTTGTCAGTCTCGACACAACCTAAACTGCAGCTGCTCCATATCTCCATCTACAACTCACTGTCTGTCTCGTTCGCAGGCTGTGACTCAATGCACTTGAAAGACGAGATGAGAGGACAGCTGAAAGACGCCTCTTCTGCCACCTCGAAGGCTTACAGTGCTTTCCGTAAGGAGGGAGACCCTGAGCTTGAGACAGCAGGTCAAGGGACTGAGGAGATGGATGAGGAGGTGGAGGAGGTGCAGATGGGCCAAGCCATAACCATCATGAAGCCCATTTTGCGCTTTTTGCAGCTGCTCTGTGAGAACCACAATAGGCATCTGCAGGTATACACAAGACCTTAGATTAAGTTTTCAGGTTATTTACGCTGTGTGATGAGGACATTGTGCTTTCTGGCTGTCTGTCAGAGATTCTAGCCAGCATGATATCTTAAGAACAAATAGCTGTTTTAGGCTTCATATGGAATCATCTTTGTAATAAGCAGATGAAGAGTAGATTTTGGAGCTGATCCACACAGGATTCAAGTCGCAGGAAGGTCAAATGTCTGAAATAGTTTTTCCTCAGTAGCTTCCTTCCTGTTTGTCATGCAAACGTATTACTTACATGTTCATGTCCAGAAACTAAAGGCCTATTTTGGCTACGATTTTTGGCAATAGTCTGTTTGTCAATGCATCTGTGTGTGTCTCAGATATTTGAGATTCTTTAGATTTTGGAATTGGTCCAAACAGCATCAGGTTTAAAACAAGGTCAAAATGTCTGAAATATTTTTTAAATACCTTTTTAAGTGTATTTAAATGGTATGTTTGGTATACAAGAAGGACTAGATGTGTTGTGGCGGCATCCCTGCTGATTTTTTGTCTTTTTTTTAATTGATCAGTCATGTTATGTTGTCAGCCACAGCAATATATTCTCAACAATTTACAGCTTTTTCTGTTGGTAGACAGTAATTTCAGCCATAATGGGTGATAATGAACAAATTCAGAGCAATCTTAACCCGATCTAACCTCAGACTTCACATCTCCTTGCAGAATTTCCTCCGAGACCAGAACAACAAAACCAACTATAACCTGGTATGTGAGACTCTGCAGTTTCTGGATTGCATCTGCGGCAGCACCACAGGAGGCTTGGGGCTGTTGGGTCTCTACATTAACGAGAGGAACGTGGACCTGGTCAAACAGACCCTGGAGAGCATCACTGAGTACTGCCAAGGCCCATGCCATGAGAATCAGGTAGCCCACATGGATTAGTCACTTGTAAATATGATAAACCCGTGATGGGATATTGCTATTGTCTTGTAACTGTTTGACCTCACTTGTCCGCCAAGCATCCTGCAAAAATAAATGTGTTTTTCTTCTTCTCAGTCTTGTATAGCCAAGCATGAATCCAATGGCATTGACATCATCATCGCTCTAATAGTGAATCCTATTGAGCCCCTGGGGAAGAATAGGATGGACCTTGTACTGGAGTTGAAGGTACTGGAAATCTTTTTATCTATTATTCATATACTTGTTTATGTTGTGATATACCAAAGACAATATATTTGGCATATAGTATGTACACTCAGTTGGCATTTTATTAGGTACACACACAGTGTCATATTACTTTCTTCTATTAACTGAACCTGTCGTATAGAATGCAGTTAGATATTCTAGGGGGGTGTTGGCCCTCAGGTTCTGGTGTATATAACAAAAATCAAAAGAAACAAAAAACTTGCCCTAATTGTACTTCTTTCTGAAGGAATGATTCCCATATATCTGTTAAGAAATGCTGTCAAAGCAAATCTGTATTGCTTAAGATCAAATCCCACAAGATGTAGGCATGCTTGTCACACTAAAAATACCCTGCATACAGCATTCATCAAATTTAAATCCAATATTTGAGCTTAATAATAAATGCTTGGTCAAGTGATGTGAGCTCATTAGTATAGGTTATGTGACCATAGTATAAATGTAGGCTTTACCTGTGCTGGGAATAAGTTGCAACATCACTTCTTCTTTTTAACTGAATGAAATAGTGGCTGCGGGGGAAAGCAGCATGCTTATTTTGAAAAACTCAGCAGTGAGTAGGGGAGGCATAATGTTTTTAGATTGTCTGTCTGTCTGGCCATGTATCTCAGATAAGCATGACCCTTGTCGCTGCTATGCTATGTTTTTGTTTTTTTTTTTCTTTTCTTTTTTTTTTAAGGACTAGAACATGTTTCATATCAGATTGGTTGAATAGTCTGTGGTTAGTTTATGACCACTGGACCACTGTTGATTTGGTATTTTTGTTTGCTGGACTATAAATTACCCAGTAACATCTGATGCACTTACATCAGCACCATATATACAACTATGTCAGTGTCTGTGCTCTTCAGAGAATGATTGTAATAATGCCTAGTCAGTAGTAATGCTAATAATCCTGTGACTACCCTCTAGTACATCTTCATACCTACAGTAAATGAATAATGATAGCCGAGAACCCAGGGTAAACTCTGTAAGACTTCTGAAAGTTCCTCATGCTTATTGAACAGAATAATGCCTCCAAGCTGTTGCTGGCCATCATGGAGAGTTGCCACGATAGTGAGAACGCGGAGCAAATCCTGGACAAGATGAGACCCAATGAGCTGGTGAGTGAGGATAGCAAGGGTGGACCCTAGAGTCTAACCCCAAGTTTACTTTTTTTTTTATTCTGTTTAATATTATTGCACGTCACTGGTTCATTGCTGATACTGTGCCAGAAAAACTATAATTGGTGGGTTCCCCATGTAGCATGGACTCCACATGCTTGCAGAAATATTTTGTAGGCAATGACCACCATACTTCCTGCAGAATAGTCCACAATTCTGTTGTATTCCAAGATGTAGGATTTCTGTGTTCAACAGCATGTTGAATGGCATCCCAGATGTGATAGATTACGCTGAGATCTTTAGATGGGGACGGCAAAACCTCAAACTCAGATATGTGTTCCTCTAATCACAATTTAACGTCTCTAGATGTGTGTGGCGGCATCTCGACCTGTTGGAAGAGGCCAAAACCATCAGAATGAATGTAGGAGAACGGAGACACACATAACGTTCACCTGTCAGAGATGTTTGTAGACGTACAAGGGGTCCATGCAATGCCAGCTAAATAAACCCCATATGATTATGGAGCTACCCTTTGTCTATACCAGGTTTTCTGGTACTTTAGTGTATACACATCTTGTATTTCTGACTGAGACAGCAAGTGATTCACATTGTGTGTGTGTGTGTGTGTGTGTGTGTGTGTGTGTGTGTGTCCACAGGTGGATGTTATTAAGGAGGCCTTTTTACAGGGAACAGTGTGTGAGGGAGATATAGAGGGAGACGAGATCACTCCTAAAGATGTGGGCCACAACATCTACATTCTGGCCCATCAGGTGGGATTTTTATTTTCAGTTCATATGTGTATGAAGTGCAGCACATCCCAAAGTGTTTTATTTCTCTAATGCAGCATCTACAGCATCTAACCAATGATTACAATTTTTTATTTAGTTAAAACAACACATCATATATTTGATATTTTTATATTTATGTTCAATGTTGAGGACTATCCTTATAAGATATTCCTCCCATCACTAACCTATAGCAGCTACTAAGAGTAGTTCCCTCACCAGGAATACTTTGTTTCTTTTTTCCTCTCTTGATGTTAAAAAACCCCCCCACAGCTTTTCATGTTACCAATAGCCCCAAAATCCTTTCAACCTGAAAACTTTACTGTATCAGAAAACCTACAGCTTTACCTCAGACTGTTACAAAGAGCTGATGTTGGAGACTCCTTCCACAAATGCTAAAAATACGCCTTCTAACAGAAAATGTCTACTCTTAGACTTATGATTACGCTTTGATTATGCTTTCTGTTATACAAGTTCCTGTGTAAAGTTGTTCCTATAGAAACAGTAACAATGCAATGAGTGCATTATTATAAACCTTGCAGCCGGCTCTGTTCTCAGAGATGAGCTGGTATAGGAAATGAAGACCTGTAGATCAGTCACAGTTGAGGGATCAGCAGGGATGTGGTATAACTTTATTAATAAATACAATAAAATCTATAGCCTATCAATTTGCGCACATAACACAACCAACAAAAGAACTGCTTATTTATGCAAAAGCCCCCTGCTAGTCTTGTTTATTCCTCAAGATAGATCACATGTCAACTGAACTGAAACAAAAATGTCATGTGATTTCCTTTTTTTTTTTTTTTTTTTTTTTTTTTTTTTTTTTTTTTTTTTTTTTGTGTGTGTGTGACATCATGTAAAGAAAACCAAAATTATTTAAGCCCCTTATCCTGCTAATGGGCCACAGTAGGTGCTGGAGCCAATCCCTTTAAGGGAGACACCCTGTACAGGTCACAAGTCCGTCATAGGGCAGGCACGAATACAGGCAGATGCATTTAAATACACACTTGCACCTAGGGGCAATATAGTATCTCCAATCTGACTGACCAGAGCACGTGGAAAACATGTAAACTCCATACACAAAGATCCCTTGTTGACCAAAGCCAGGGGGATTGAACCCAAGACCGTTTTGCTATGAGGTACCAGTGCTACCAAGTGCACTACCATTAAACTAAGTGGAGTTCAAATACCGTCATGGTATTTGTGTATATGTCATTGGAAAAGTTTTGAGTAAGTATTCAGTTTGAGGTTATACATATATAAATTGTTGCAGCAGTAAGAGGTTTTTTTTAATCTTTTGTCTTTTGTTAGCATTGAGCTCAATGTCAGACAGACTGTCCCACCAACCCTATGGATTTCATAATCGTCTGTTATTTCATCTACTGTTCTTTTTCTCATTCACACAAAAAAGACAGACACACACACACATAAGAAAAAAGCGAGTTTGAAGTTAAATTTATCCACCGTACACACACTGCCTACAGCCATGTTCTTTTTTTCTTGCACAGCTCTCAGCTGGATTAGCCAATGCTTTTTTTTTTTAATTCTTATTTTTGTACATTGTTCTCCATAAGAGCAAAACAAAACCCAGCCGCAGGGACCTGGGTGTCTTCAGTCAAAAGCACACCCATAGAGAAACGGGAACAGACAGGATCATGTGAGATGACGGGCATTTTAACATAACCAAAAATATCCTTGTGTTTCTTATACAGACGAGTATTTAATATCTTCAGGTAGTACTGTCTATAAAGCGCCACACACAAGGCACCAGGGTAGTCTGCGGGCTTGGCTGTGAAAGTGATAGCGTAGACGAAAAGGTTTCCTTTCTTCTCTGGGTGTGTTGAGAGATTTCATAATTACACCTTTCCAAACACTCACGCTTTAATTTGAAGCATAATATGCACTCAAAACGTATAGAGCTGTTGAATATGTATATAAACGCTCCCCTCTTTGTCTCGGGGTGATTATCTTGAGAGTGGGATGAGTCGATGAATAGCAGAGTGTCTAGTTTTAAAGTAAATGATGCTACTTGAAGTCTCTGTAAATATATAAGAAACTGTAAGAGCCTATGTAGGGTTTCTGTTGTTTTCTTGAGAAGCGAGCTCTGTGCTCGAGTGCAGGATGTTCTTTCTTGTTGTCATTGATCCATATCTGGTGTGTGCGTGTCCTGTTTGAGATGATGAGTGCAGTGTCTTTTGACTTTAGGCTGGTCATTAAGCTGTGCGGTTTCATCAGCTTTGTGCTGCTCTGACCCGCATTGCTGAGGATCTTCAGGCCTGCTTTCTTACTGCTTTACTAATTTCCCAACCCTCGTATCTGCAGAGCGGCAGCTAAAGACTAGTTTGACAATTGATCTGTTAATTGCTGCTCGAACAAATCGGATTCAGATTGTCCTGAATTTCCTTTACTATGTACCTCACATTACCGAAGCAAATAGTTCTACTCCAGTTACCTTTCAGTCTCCGAAGTTGTGTCCTCGAAGTTGTACTTCCTGTTCTGCTGGATTTTATGTAAAATTTAGATATGGTTGAACAAGGACATATTTCCAGCTGTCGATCTTGTTAACAATAGTCTGCTTTTTCTCAGGAGGTGAATAATAGGAGGATGGTAATTGAATAGGTGGCACAGTGGTGCAGTGTGTAGCATTGTTGGATCCTGCGCTCAGGTTACTGTCTGTACGGGATATCGTAAACGTTGAGCTAAATCCCTGTTAGTACAGCATGATTAAAAACACAAAAGTCAAGAGATATTGTTTTAGTAGTGGTGTAGCCTGCAGGTGGATTGGCTACACTAAATTCCATAGTCCTTGCGCGTGAATATGTATGTGTGGGTCCATGTGGTGTGCTGCGGTGGACTGGTGTCCCAACCAGGGCTCCAGGGTTATGTATATGGTCTGACTGAGACTGGGATTATTGGCAACTGTCTTGAAACAATTTTCTTCAATTGTAATTCATCTTTCTCACTGTAGAATGATGTAATGATGCAACTGTGTTTGGAAATGGCCTTATAACCCTTCCCAGTTTGATAGGCAGCAACAATTGGTTTTCTAAGACCAATGCTGATGTCTTTCATCTTCGGCATCGTGTCAACACACACCTTAATACTCAGCAAACTGCCAAAACTTCAGGCTTTAATAGAGATAGTCACACTTGCTGATGATCAGTTAAACAAGGTCATTTGATTAGTAGCACCTGGCTGCTACTTACTCTTAATTTTGATGGAAGCACAAAGGGTATAGTTTGCAGCTGTGCCGTATTTACTCTGCCCTACATGTGAAAATTCATATACACAAAACATATATAGAGCATATATATATTATAGGGAGCAGGATTCCACAACATAATGAACAATTTCAGACACCTCGTTATATGTTATATTATAGAGTTTGTTTCATGAGTGCAAATCTTCAAACGTGAGGGATTGTTGGTATTCCAAGTCCGTTAATGTATTACGATATATTACGGTGCATTGTGAGATTGTTACAGTGCTCTGAAAATTTGGCATGTTTTCAGACACCAGTACAAAATTGCGGAACCCTAACATAGTGCACTGTGGAGTGAATAGATTTATATAGCGCTAATGTATTTTGACCTAGTTTGTTAAACTTTGAAAACTGTTGTTCATCTATTTGGAGTGACTACTTTGCTGGAGTGACACTGATTTTTCAATTTGTTAGTCAATCAGGTTCATATTGCGATTATTACTATTATTGTCAGTATATTTGTCATGTCAGTTTTGCTGTTATGTCAGTTTTTTTTTGCTGTTATTGTTGTTTTTTTTTTGCTATTGATTTGTATCTATTCCCAGTCTTTACTAACATAAGAAGGAAAAAAAGATTTTGAATGTGTGGTCTGATCTGACTGCTGTTATGCTTTTAGTTTAGTAAACGGTTTTGGTAAATCACACCCCATACTGAATCATGTTCCCTCTAATCCTGTAGCACTGCTCAACTGGTCTCACCATCTCTCAGACTATAAGGAAGACTATGCTAGACACGCTATTTGGCTGTTCTCTGTTCTGGCACCTAAGTTGCAGTCTTTAAACAACATCTGAAGATCTTTGCTTTCCAGAAATATGTAAATTAGCACCCTAATTTATATATAAAAAAACTGTGCTCTCTACATTTCTCTTTCTCTGGTTCTTACTTTTGTTGCTTCCCAGCAGAGTTGATGGTATTCTTAGACTGTGACCTAGGGAACCTGTTACAGGATGTAAATATTGATAGAGATCTCAAAGAAGTTCTCTAAGTCGCTCTAGATAAGAGCGTCTGCCAAATGCCGTGTAAGTAAATATAAATGTAAACGGTATAAATGGTGTTGATTTGCAGTTGGCGCGGCACCGAAAAGCACTGCAACAGAGTCTGAAGCCAGGCGTGGATCCGGAGGATGATAGAGAGGAGTCACTCCGATTCTTTGCCAAACACACAGCTCAGATAGAGGTACGCATACAATCCTGAGACCCAGTCTCAATCCAGACACCCTCCAAGTCTGGTTACTCTCCCACCATTTTACTAATGTTAATGATCACATTGGGGTTCAATTCTCTTCTGAGCTCTTGTCATATCACAACTGGCTCCTCTTTCTTTCCCTAGATTGTGCGTCATGACCGCACTATGGAGCAGATTGTGTTTCCAGTACCCAACATCTGTGAGTACTTGACCGAGGAGTCCAAAGTGCGGGTGTTCACCACCACAGAGAGAGACGACCAGGGCAGTAAAGTCAACCACTTCTTCCAGCAGTTTGAAGACCTGTACAACGAAATGTGGTGGCAGAAGAAAATGAGAAGTACGGCAGTGCTATATTTTTCCACACCTCACACACTCTATTCAAATACTTATTTTATTCCAATGATACTGTGTGCAGATAATGTGGCTCTCTTCTGGATATCGAAACACATCTCTCTTTGGGGAAGCATCTCTTTTAACCTGGCCGTGCTGATCAACGTTGCCGTAGCTTTGTTCTATCCATTTGGAGATGATGAAGATGAAGGTACCTGTCCCTGTTATTACACTATTTTCTTAATTGCTGTTTTAGTTATGCTTAATCCTTCTACAAGCCTCAGATTATTGATCATTTCATTAAATGACATGTTTACCTCTTGTTTTTCAGTAAGTAGCTGTGAACTGATTTAAGTTTTTGTCTCTAGTAGGTGTCCTGTCCCCTTTCCTGTCTATCCTGCTGTGGGTGGCGGTAGCCATAACCACATCTATGCTCTTCATCCTGCCCAGACGAGGAGGCATTTTTGTTTTCCTGGTTACAATCATCCTCCGCTCCATATATACGATAGGCTTACACTCCTCCCTGCTGCTACTTGGAGCCACAAACGTAAGACCAGAAAACATTCACTTGGCAGCAAAAAGGGTTTATATCAAATTTAGAATGAACTACAGTTTAATATGCAGTTAGCTCTCTTCATCACATTAGTCTCCAGTGTTGAGACATTGCAAAGACACAAACATATTAAGTCATAGATTCATAAATTAGGAGGAACAATGATAGTATTACCCAGTGGGATTTTTTTTAAATGACTCCCTAAAACATACTTAGAAGATGATCTTGGAAAGAGATACAAAAGTCTAACAAAATCTATACTTATCTAGTTTTACTCAACATGCTGTCCAAAGTAATTGCAGTTAATTAGTGTTTACTGAAGGTTTCCATGCACGATTACACTAATACTAATTTACTTCTAAAGTCGTATATCTGAATTCGTGTTTTGATACACCGATCAGCCATGACATTAAAACAGCTTCCCAAACTTGGTCTTGTGCTCTGCAGTACCTAGCACCAAGACGTTAGCAAAAGATCCTTCTGTAGAGCTTCTGTGGGATTAGATCAGATGGTCTAGCCTTCACCACCCACACACGTGAGTGAGCCTTGGGCAGTCATGACCCTGTTTTACCTTGGAGCACTTTTGGTAGATAATAACCACTGCATGCTGGAAACACCCCAGAAGACCTGCTGTTTTGGAGATGATCTGACCCAGTCATCTAGCCATCACAATTTAGTACTTGTTAAATTTACTGAGATACTTACACGTGTCCATTTTTCCTGCTTTCAACACCTCAACCTCAAGACTCGACCTGCCTAAAATGTCTCACCTTGCTGTGAAAATCTGTGTAATTTATTTCACCTGTCATATATACTGTAGCTATATATAATATATGAAATTTGAAGGCTAGGACTAAAATAAGAGACAGATTAGGCTACTTCTGCTTCTAGTCTGTATAAAGGTGCTGTGCAAACTGACTTATCTAGTTTTGTTAGGTTTGACATTCAGACAAATGTACCTAATAACTGCATTACCTACATGTATAAGTGTGTTTGATTTATAGCAGCATGTAAGAAATGTGTGGGACCAGGACATAAGGCCTTTCTCATGAGTTTAGGCATCGCTGTTCTGTTTTGTAGAGGATGTTGGGAATCAGTATATCTACAAACTGCGTATTCTTTACTTACTGTTGTTTAAGTTAACAGATGTACTGTTTTGTCACATGGAATTAATACAGATATAATACTGTAAGCATAATAGTTCCCTTGGTGAATACAAAAGAAGCAGTGTTGTGAAGAAAAGCTTTAATGTTTGTAGATGTATAAATTTAAAAATTGCCCACAGTCCACAATAGAGGTGTTTATTAATCAGCTGAAAACAAACTACCTACTTTGCCCCTTTAACCTGACCCCACCTGAGAGAGTTAGGCTCATATAGGCTTTCATGTCATATTTAATAGATAACTGTCTCTATTCAGTAAATTCCTCCTCCAAGCCTCAGCTCTACATCAGTTTTATATAACTGTTCATCGTTCTCTGTAGACTAAAGAAGAACTGAACTACATGCTCTTTGCACTGGACTGCAGGTGTGCCTTATACACTCTTGAAAATTGTCTGATGTTTCCTCTCAGCTGCTGAATAAGATAGTCTTCTTGGTGAGTTTCGTGGGGAACCAGGGCACGTTTACAAGAGGGTACAAAGCGGTCATCATGGACGTCTTCTTCCTTCTACACGTCTCCTATGTCATTGTCTGCATGCTCGGCCTGTTTGTCCACGAGTTCTTCTACAGCATATTGGTACACACTGAACTTTATTCACTTTAATTAAAGTAAATATTATGCTACTGTTGTGGCTGACAATTTGAATCTCTCTCTCTTTGGCTTTAGTTGTTCGATCTGGTACGCAGAGAGGAGACGCTGTTGAACGTGATGAGGAGTGTGACGAAGAACGGTCGCTCCATCTTCCTCACCGCTGTGCTAGCTATCATCCTGGTCTACCTCTTCTCCATCATGGGCTTCCTCTTCCTCAAAAAAGACTTCCTGATGGATGTGGAACGTCTCTCTCCAAGCGGTATGTACACATTAAATGAAAATAAAAATGGTAGGGACGGGATGAATCACGTAATGTGAGATTCGGGATGTGATGCAGCCTTAGAGGATGTTGAACATTTTTCTGATTATTGAGTGTTTTACTTCTTCTTATTCCACAGCAGGTTGTCAAGCATTACAGTATTTACCTTAGTTTAGTTTTTTCAGTTTATAATTATTATATGTTGTGGAACAACATGAAAAAAGTTACAGCAACATTAACAACAACAAAAAAATCAGCCTATGTCACCGATACCCCCACGAAGCCCTCTGTCCTGAAGACTTTGCTGTTTTCTGTTTTAATCCTTTTGCCAATGTTTACCATACCAGCTCCTGTTACTATAGAAACAATCCTATGTTCAAACAAGCACATCAATTATAAACCTTGCAGACAATAAATACATTCTGACCAATCAGAATCAAGATTTCAACAGTACTGTAAAGCCAATTAATGTGGTTCCTTTGCATAATTTATATTCTAATCATGTTATTTCTTCATGAGCGATCTTATATAATTCACTCAGTAAGCACCCTCGTTCCCTGTCGCTTTTAATGACCCATTGAAATTCTGTTTACTGAAGCAGCAGCAGAGGACGGTAGCATACATACAGGTGTGTTATTGTTCACGGCTGTGTTTGTGTTGCTCCGCTAGCACGTGTGCACTTGTGTAACCCAGCCGCGGCCACGCTGCCTTATGTAATCCGCTCATCTGTGTGCTGTGCTGCACCGCTCTGCTACAGGGGACAGGAAATAAATAATCACGCACTGTGTACATGCAGGGTCACGTGCCAACATGAACATTGTCTTTCTGTCATGCCAGCAGGGACACAAAACAAATTAACCATTAGAACTCAAGGTACACAGTTCATCCGTCTCATCAGTCTCATCACCACTGCACTGCTACATTGTATAGCAGACTGTCGGTTAAAAAAAAAAACACAAATATGTGGTTTTGTTTCAGTGTTGAAAACAAGCTATGGCCACTTTATCATTGACATGGCCTAACAGGTTCCCCTCCTTCCCCCAAAGTTTGTGTCTAAAGTTGGATCAGCGCCTGCCGAACTGTTTTCGTTTCATATAGGTGTTTTTTTTTTTTTCTTTCTTTTAAGACTCCCAGTATTCTAAGACTATTAAGACTTAGTATTAAGCCTATCCCAGTACAGTACTTAATATCTGTGTTCACAATGTAGAGTAGGACATTCTGCCTTCTATGGCAGGAAGCTGGTTGTTTTTTTTTCCTCAAAGGTTTAGTTATCAGTATGACCTGAAGTCAACTGAAATCCTACACCTCCAGAATACAACAGAATTGTGGACTGTTCTGCTGGAAGTGTAGTGTTCAAGAATATTTCCGTATTTCTGCAGTCTTACATTCCTGTGTGTGTGTGTGTGTGTGTGTGTGTGTGTGTGTGTGTGTGTGTGTGTGTGTGTGTGTGTGTGTGTGTGTGTGTGTGGTGGTGGTGGTGGTGGCTGGTTTTTATATCCTATATCCTTAAAGGGACAAAGTGTCCCCACTGCGAAAGGAACATCTGACAGGTTTGTCCTTGTAAGGACATTTGGAATTAATTGATTAATTAATTTGAAATTAATTGATTAATTTATTCATTTATTTATTTATTTAACACAAGTTGCAGATAAATAAAAATGAAAAAGGTAAAATTTTGTGCTTGCCAAGATTGTCGATGCCCGTGAAAAGGTCCCTACAAGTTTTGTAAGTGTGTATAAGTGTGTGTATAAGTGTGTGTGTGTGTGTGTGTGTGTGTGTGTATTTAGACCTTCGTAAGGACCAAATGTCCTGCTTTTTTTACTTCAACATCATCTTAGCGTCTTCAACCTGTCTCATATGCGACAATATGATAATTATTAGAGGACCGTGCGAAAACCGGAAATTGTCAGTACAGAGTGTGTGTGTGTGTGTGTGTGTAGCTGGTAGCTGCTCGTGAGTGTTCTGTTAATCACATAACAGGCATATATACATATATATGTGTGTGTGTGTGTGTGTGTGTGTGCGCGTATGTGTGTGTTGGCTTCATATCTGTCTGCTCATTTAATTGACTTCTTGTATATGTATGTGTGTGTGTGTGTGTGTGTGTGTGTGTGTGTGTGTGTGTGTGTGTGTACCCCT
>JAOVVF010000036.1:25039185-25055400 GCA_028565595.1 Duopalatinus emarginatus | reverse complement strand
AAGAGGGACAGATGTCAGTGTTTAGTGTTATGATTTGACATGTGTCCTCTATTTTGTTCTCTAACAACTGCTTTGTCACCTATAAATCATGCCTTGTATTAGATTAAAGCTTGTTGCTGCTGAGGCTCATGAGAACTGCTTTTGTATAACACCCAGAGAGCAGGATATTAGGAGTATTAGCATGCAGGAGCTCAGACTGTGCCACATCCAGATCATTCTGTTATGAGACATGTTCAGTCAGTCAACAAACATGCTGCTTTATCTTGAGCTTGTTTTTGTGAATTAAATGTTATTATTTATATATTCTGTTGCAGGATCCCTCTAACGAAGTTTCGGTCCATAAGGCGCTCAATGTCCGACTCAGGCCGATCTGTGGAGGAACTCTTGGCCAACTCTCAGCACACAAAATACAACCTGGGTTTCCCACCCAAATCCGAACCAACCCCTGAAACTCTAAAGAATTACCTAGATGTGCGTATGGCCTGTTTTTACCCATTAAACTGGCTTTCAGTACCTTTTGACCTGGTTTACTAATCTTGCTGTGTGTTTGTAAAGTAGGAGGCCCTCTTAATCAGTTTCTGGAGCGCCTTAGTTTAACCTGATTATCCACACAGAGAGTGGTTTGAAAATAATTGCAGTGCATGTAATGCTGAACTGTGCATGCGTACACCATAAATCCTAATGCAGCGTTTCAATGCACTGACGATGAGACCAATTTTGGTCAGATACAAAAATAACGCTGTGTGTATGTAGAAAAAGAGATGAGACGTTTGTACAATGCTACTACTACTATTTGTAGTAGTAAGATGTGCTGAGCATGTAGGTCTGAGGAAGTCGCATTTATTCTGTACATTTACAGTTTTTTCACATGATGTACAGGAAGGAAGTAATTAAGTTGAGTCTGTCAGACTGGCAGTGTCATGTGCTTAGGCATAATAAGAATATCCCTTTTTTTGCTTGTATGATCTTGAAACTTGTTCAGTCATGATTTTAAAAAGCATGACACTGGAATCTGATTGTCGTGGTTGCTTATCATGTGACTGTTAGTCATGCAAAAGGAGAACTATCGCAATCAGCTTTGGCAGCCACCTTGGTTTTTTTATTTTTATACTCCAAATTTGCTTGGTGCATTATATATATTGAAGTTGATTTTCTTTTTCCTGGTGTAAAATTAATTACATTTATACTGATTATTATTTAAGAACAAATGCATAATCTCTACGCACAATTTGAAGTTCGGTGTTTGTGATTTTGTTTTCCGTTCAAAGGCCCAGTACTATGGCGAGATAGGTCTTGGCACTCCAATCCAGACCTTCACTGTGGTGTTTGACACCGGATCCTCCAACTTGTGGGTGCCTTCTGTCCACTGCTCCCTTACTGACATTGCATGCTGTAAGTCAACACTTGGACACTAGATAAAAACAGTGTGATTTGTAGTGGTGGTAAATGATTTATGCTGTTGTTGGTCATGCTCGTCTCTTACAGTGCTCCATCACAAGTATAACGGGGCCAAATCCAGCACGTATGTCAAGAATGGCACTGCTTTTGCTATCCAGTATGGCAGTGGGAGTCTGTCTGGTTATCTCAGTCAGGACGTCTGCACTGTATGTTTATTGTGCACAACAAATCTATTTGTTTATTATTAAAAATATTCTGTTGCGCTTTAGGAGACACTCCATTTTGGTATAGTGCAAATATGCTACACCTTCACCATATACACAAGCAGCATTGTTGACATACTTGATTAGATAGGATTGAAATTAGTGTCCACTAGATGGCACGTCAGAGCATGAACAGTTCTGTCCAGCTGGTTTCTTGCGATTTTATACACAGCAGTGGTGAACATATTAAGTAGCTCTATTTCTCTTTAAAACGTCCTGCTGTTGGTGTGGTTTGTCATGTCCTGTGTGTCTCAAATCAAAAATCCTCTGTGGACATTCAAAATTAATGATAAATATTGGTAACATAACCTTCTCAATCACCAACTGTAATAGGAAACCCATTAGTGACAATAATGAGTCTAAAACAATACACAGGTATGTGATAAGATACTATACTATGTACTAGGATACTATGCTGCCTCCATCATCGCACCACACAGATGTGGTGTTAATTTTCTTGGATGTGCACAAGACACTAAACTGTCACATGTTGGCCACCTTGTATTCGCATACACACCAAGCTCAAATAAACATTTAGATCACGCTGTTGCTGCTTAAAATTGAAATAACATCCGTTGCAGATTGGAGACATTGCTGTAGAGAAGCAGATATTTGGTGAGGCTATCAAGCAGCCCGGAGTTGCCTTCATCGCTGCCAAGTTTGACGGAATCCTGGGCATGGCCTACCCCCGCATTGCCGTGGACGGCGTTCCTCCCGTCTTTGACATGATGATGAGCCAGAAGAAAGTGGAGACGAATATCTTCTCTTTCTATCTGAACAGGTTTGCATCGGCTTTCTTAGCAGATTGTTTGTGATGACAAGTAAGCATGTGATTAAAAGGGTTTTAAATGTAGAAGTGAAGCCAAAAGTAGTATATTCAGATTTGCTGAGGGAGTGTTTGAGGTTCAGTAATAGTGTGTGAAAGTTTTGCCCCCATTAATGAGTTAGCAAAAAATGGCTTGCTTCCTCATGCCCCATTTTACACTGGGATGACTAGAGAGCAGTTAATAACAGTATAATAGTGAGTAGGGTTCTTGATTAGATGGTAAAACTGACAACTTTCTATTCGATCAAGCACATGTTTTGCTTTATTTTATTTTATTTTGTAGGAACCCAGATACTCAGCCTGGTGGTGAACTCCTTCTGGGAGGCACAGACCCAAAGTACTACCATGGACAATTTCACTATGTAAACATCACCCGACAGGCTTACTGGCAGATTCACATGGACAGGTGAGAGTTCATCTTTCTCATATTGCCAAGTCATACTGCCTTCTTCCTTTTTTGAGAGGAAGTTTTTTGTTTTTGCAGACCTCAAAGCATGAACTGTCACATGGGCTTAACAGGTTTCTTAATCCTTTAACTCATGATCGACACACGGAAGTTTGGTTCAGGAATGAATTCCTCGTGTTAGTGGTCATTGCATCATTCATGCTTTTATTTAAAATGCTGTGTGGTCAAATAGAAAGCTTCTGTGCTTGGTCAGTGACTCTGGCATGCCTTCTTTGAAATATAAAAAAAAATCTAATGATGGATCATCACACAAGCTTTGGCGTAGTGTCCTCCCATTTTTTTTTTTATTACTTACTATTTCTATTCACTAGTACTATTTTTTTTTCCTATTTATAATTTTATTTTCACGGTTATATTTAGTAAAATCTCTCATTTCTGATACTTTCTTTACAATTCGTTTCGAAAAAGGGTGGCCTATTTATTTATTCATTTATGTCCTTGTGTAATCTGTGCTACAGTAAAATGAGAAGTTACCTGGTCTAAGATGAGTCTCTTTTTTTTTCCAGCATGACCGTTGGCAGTCAGCTGACCCTTTGTAATGGAGGCTGTGAGGCCATTGTGGACACTGGCACGTCTCTGATCACTGGACCTGCTGCTGAGGTCAAGGCTCTCCAAAAGGCCATTGGAGCTATTCCCCTAATCCAGGGAGAGGTATTTAATCACTGTTTCTTGAACATTTTAATCATTGTAGTATAATACAAAAACCCTGTAAGACTAAATTATTTGTGCTAATGATTTATTTAGACTTGTTTATTTAAATTTAGGTACGAGTATCACAAGGTCAACTGACATGAAAAACAAGCCTTGTACTGGAAGTGTTGCTAAATGTTTACTTGTTTCCTGTTAGTACATGGTTGACTGCAAGAAGGTGCCTTCCCTGCCCACTATCTCCTTCAATTTGGGTGGAAAGACTTTCACGCTGACTGGAGAACAGTACATTCTCAAGGTTAGTCTTTTAGGTTAGCCTAGTCTCAGGCTTTTTAGTAAGTAATTATGAATTATGTAGAAAAGAAGAGGTGCCACATTTTCTTCACCATCAAAAAACAATATATACATAGCATAAAAAGTAAGGAAATTTGAGTTTGGTAGATTATTTCTTTGTTGTTAGAATGCTTCTTGGCAATAAATATATACCATTGGGAAGCCTGTTAATTTCCCTTTTAAATGGTCCCACATTTTTTGGAACATGCATACTTGTTTTGACCTTGGTACCCCTGGTACCCCTGCCTGATTTGCACCTCATTGGCAGCACCTGTGAGCATCGGCCCTGCTACAGTGGTCAGTAGGTGTCTGCTCCATGAATCAGCATGTCGTGTTTGACTGATCTGGATGGGGCCCTTGTGCTAAGGCAAATTCGAGCTGGTGTTCCGCAAAACCAAATTGCGGCATTATTTGGACTGAGCCCTAGTGCCATGTCCAAATTGAAGGCTAAGTTCCATATAATGGGGATGTCAGTGACAGGCCGCGAAGTGGGCGTCCCAAGAAGACGACACCCCAAGAAGATTGTTTCCTCACCCTGTCAGCACTTTTGTACCATAGGCTGTGTTTTACAGATTTGCAGTCAATGTTTGCAGGACTCTTGTGTCCAGACAATCTGGAACAGACTGCACACAGTCAATCTTCAGTCTCATTGGGCTGCCTGGAAGCCTGCCATGACTGCCCTTCACTGTCAGGCCCATTTGCGCTGGTGTCTGCAACACGTGCTCTGGAACCTGAACCAGTCCCATCCTGAATGTGGTTATGTTCAGTGATGAGTCCAGATTTAGCCTACGGCTGTTGGATCATATGGTAAAAGTGTGAAGAAGACATGGAGAATGCTATGCTGATTGCTGCACCGATAGAGTAACATCTTTTGGTGGAGGCAGTGTGATGGTGTGGGATGGCGTCTCCCTCACTGGAAAAACGAGGCTTGGCATCATTGAAGGCAATCTCAATGCAGAGAGATGTCGAGATGAAAGTCTGCAACCTGTGGCAATCCCATATCTCCACAGTCTGGGAACGAACTCTATTCTCCAAGCTGACATTGTTTGCCCCCACAGAGTGGGTTTATCAGAGACTACCTCCAGAATTTAGGAGTGGAGAGGATGGAATGGCCTGCCAGCAGTCCTGACCTCAACCCCAGTGAACACTTGTGGGATCAGCTTGGGCGTGCTGTTCTGCCAGAGTGACCAACTCAACCACGTTGGCTGACTTGTGAGAAATGCTGGGTGAAGAATGGGACGCCATCCCACAGCAGTGTGTGACCAGGCTGGTGACCAGCATGTTGTTCTTCCACACACTACTGAGGCTGCTGTTTAAGTGAATAAACTGTTAAATTGTTTCTTCAAACTTCATTCATCCAGTCCACCAAACACCAAACGGATCAATGACAGAATAAGCTGTTTGGCAATGGCAGAGAGGATTTGGCACATTTTTCATGGGCACAACCTACATACTCACCTCTGCAAACACAAATTTCCCTACTTTTTGTGTGAAGTTTATATTTTTAAAATTCATTCTCAAACCACATCCACTTTTAGTCACTGTAATAGTAGTCGTGTGGTTACCCAACACAAGCCACAACTAGGCCTCAGTGTAAATGATTATCACCTTGGTAAATAAACTTCCCTCTTCGTTTTTTGTGTGTTTGTACAGGAGAGTCAGGCTGGTAAAGAAATCTGTCTGAGTGGATTCATGGCTCTGGATATCCCCCCTCCTGCTGGGCCGCTGTGGATTCTGGGTGATGTGTTCATTGGACAGTATTACACAGTGTTTGACCGTGAGAACAACCAAGTTGGCTTTGCTAAGTCTGTTTAGGCCCTGCATAGCGTACAGTAGTTTTTTTTTTTTTTTTTTTTTTTTAAACAAAGTCTAGGTAAGGACTAAGAATGGGAACGGGTACAGGAAAAACGCTAAACTCTCCACTAGAATCATATCAGCTGCTAATATAATACTTGCTTAGCGATATGATCGTATTGTGTTTGCACTGTGCTTCTTTAGCTCCTTAATACTCCGTTTCAATGAGCTTGTGAAGTTTATTATATCAGGGAAAGAAGTACTACACATGTTAGCAATTGTGATAATAACACATTTATGATTTTAAATTTGCAGTAGCTAGGAAAGGATGTTTTTTTTTTGTTTTTTTTTTAATGGATTTTAACAGGTTTTAGTCTCTGATTTTTATTTAGCTGTTGTGATTTTTGGTTCTTATTAAAATACCTCTGGGTAAAATTGCATTAAATAAACATTTTAGACTGTTTCATGTTGATCAGCCTGTCATTTTACTACCTGATCATCTATTGAATTTAGTTTCTTTTGTTTGGGGGAAAAGCTCAGCATTTGTCTGCCGTGGTTGAAAATTGTGACCTAATTGTTACACAAATACACTGGTTATAACTGTAATTTATACTTTCTTCCAAATAAACAGTTTGTTTAAACAATAAAATGTGCAGACTGAACAAATAAAACAGCAACTTCCTTGGATGTTTATTTCTTGTTAATTTTAATTCTAATGCTGAAAAAAAGGTCAAAGCATTTTCAAGGAAAATTATATGTACACCTGATAGACTGTCCAATAGCCATAGTAACATTACATAAACAGAGATAGTGTTTGGTTTTTTTCTTTTTACCAAAAAAATCTTTTGATATCCAAACTATCATCTGATAAATACATTATATATTTACAGAATACCTTAAATTTACAACAGCCGCATTGTATAAACAGATTATCAGGCACACATTATTTGAACAATCATTTTAGGTTGTACATGTCATTCATACGGTGCACATTATAATCATCATTTTACCAAATAAACGTAATATTGCATGTTCTATTTCACATTTGACGCCTACAGTACATTCTAAGTGCTTTTGAAGCTGCTTAGCTTTTCTAATCTTGGACAGTCAGTCCTTTTTCCAGACATGATCAATATTTACAGAATGAAACCAAGAGAATAAACATCTCCTGTGATCGGAGCGGAGGCAGGAAAAGAGATGGAGTGCGTGAAACCTGGGCAGGGTGTAGGGTTATGGTTGTGTCTACAATATTTATAGACGAAATACTGTTTTAATGATTACATGAGGAGGACATGGGAGTTAAATTGAAGCTCTACGTGGTTATACAGGCGAGATGAAATCGAAATGTAGACGCACAGATGCTGTGAAATGGCAGATGAACTAATTCATGTTCATATGTAAGCCCGCAAGTCGAGCTCTGAGAGAGACGCCATGACCTGCCTTCATAAGTCAGACTCGGGCATATCTGGCATGTTGGCCATGATATACCCAATGCTGAAATGGCCATTGGAGGTGGGCTCTGCCTGAGGTGTGGAGTTGCTCTGCTTGCGGTATGCGTTATTAGGTGGCATGGGAGAAGGAGCCTCACTTGGTGTTTTTCCCTGGAGAAGACTGGTGTCATCTCCTTCGTCCTCTTGCTTTGTTCTATGAACGCTCTCTTTAATGATCCGGCCCTTCCTGTAGGAGATGGCGGACGTGCCGCCAGCCTTCTCGTCAATCAAGTTAAAATATCGCAACCCCAACACCACAGGGACGGGCAAAATAGCAGCGATCACTAGCGTAATGCAGACCGCCAGGCCCCATGGAGGATAACTGAGGGTTTTGTCATGAGCCTGAAACACACATAGATAACCTCTACATTATTTAATAACCAGCAATGCATCATTTATTCAGCACTGTTGTAAAGAGACATATCCCCAAACCCTAAAAATCCCTAAAGGACCAACCAGCTCCTGGATCCAGGCGTGATAGCTGGGTGGACTTGTGCACATCTGGATGGCGCTTGCAGTCAGCAGAACAAGGAGCAGTAGAGGAGTAACATACTTCCACATGTAGTAATAATAACGGAATGGGGTAAAGCCCAGCATGTCCTTTAGATCCTCGAAAAACCTAGAGGAAAATGGAGACAACTCGACTTATTAGTTGAAGACTGGGTTGTTTTGGTTTCATCTCATAGTGGGAACATTTGCATCTGCTTCTTGCAACACATAGCAGAGTTTCCAGACTTTTGTAATATGTTGTTATGAATAATACTTGTAACATTTCCTTAATTGTTTGTTTTACTTTGACTCAATGTGGATGACAAAATGGTCAGTGTTAACTGAATTAACACCTTTAATTATGTCCAGTACTGGACATGTCAACAGGACATTATTTGTTAACAGAAGACACACAAAAAAACACCAGTATAAATCTTCCTCATAAAGAACATACTTTTCTGTGCCATAGACCCAGGCTACAGCCACGTTTTCCAGAATGACTACGATGAGCAGGGGCAGCGTAGCAGAGTAGTCATCAAACATGGCCACAAAGTAGTTCCCTGATCGCTGGACAAAAATTAGACCGATACTGAATGCCAACAAACAGCAGCCGACTGTAAGAAGACCAGAGGAAGAACGCGTGAATGACATTGCGTACATACTTCATTGTAAAACATGTACACGTGTGTAATAGTGCAGTGTGTGAAGGCTGCGCGGGACTCTGACCTGTCAGGTATTCCTTGCGCACTTTAAAAGTGTCCACGAGGGGTGTGATGATACCCTCGATTGTTCCAAACATGCTGCCCAGCCCCAGGTTCACCAACATGAGGAAGAACATGACGGACCAGAAAGGAGAGGCAGGGAAGTGGGTCATGGCCTCAGTGAAGGCGATGAAGGCGAGTCCTGTGCCCTGCACAGCCTGAGAGATGGAAAGGAGCAGCATAACTATTTACTATTTGCTTTAGCATAAATGGAAAAAACAGAGAGAAAATTAACCTGAGAAAATAAACTTATTAATAGTTATTATAATAGTTGCCATGTGATATTAAATGTATGAATGATTTTCAGTGATAAACAATCATATTTATGCGTAGACAAGACTGCATGTTTATATCGTTTAGTATTTTTATTGTCTGAAAAATAAATATAAACCAGAAGCAATGCAATATGCTATAGTTCTCGGATTGTGATCATCAAACAAGGCCATAAAAAAAACATTAGAATGAAGAAAAAACCCCACTAACCACAGCTACAACTGAAACCCAGACCAGGTTTCTGCCTGGAGTAAAGGTCAAGCAATTGAGTTACTGCTTTCTTTACTGTGAGTCAGCAGGAAACTTAAGCATCACCCTAGCAGACAGCAACCACGTTATTTTCCACTGATTCAAACATGTGAGCTTTTTTAAAAGCTTCACACTTCTGCTGCTGCTCAGCTAGACTGGAAGTTTGTGGTTTAATAACGTAGAACCTCACTCACTTGTTCACTGACTCACTCACTCACTGACTCACTCACTCACTCACTCACTGTATGCCTGACAGAGAAGCTGAACACACAATGCCTCTATACCACCTAGTGGCAAATAAAAGAAATTGCAAAAAAAACTACAACATCCAGCTGAAACATCCAATCTTCCACAGCAGACGACTCCCTCAAAGGATTCTTTTGTAGTTTTCTGAAGTTTCCACAGTTAATAATGACTTTTATACTATCAAATCTTACAGAAGCTTACATAAAAATGCTTGCAAACTTGAAAAATTACATACATATTAAAAGAATGATATCAAGTGAAAACATTCTGAAAAAAAAAATATATATATTAGTTATATAAATATAATATACTTAAATAAAAAAAATATATATATCAATTTTGCAGTCCTGACATTAGAAAAAAAATATCCAGAAACTGGTTTAATCACTTCATATTTAGTTTTATAGTGAACTACCCTGCAAAAAAAAAAAAAGTTTGCAGTTTGGATTTATGAGACTTATCCTGAGGCTTGTGAGGTTATCCTGGGACCTCGACCAGAAATGAACGTTGGAGAGAAATAAATGTTGTGAAGTTGCATAAGGTTTGGAAGACAGTGTACAGGCGGTTAAACAAAATGTGTGTGTCTTTTTTTTTGGCCAGGCAGTGTATAAAACTAATAGGGAACTACAGTATATTAGTAATAGGAAATACTAGACTTTATTCAAAATATTTTAACTTGCTAAAATATCATTTTTGCTGCATTGTTATGGGGATTTAACAAAAAAAACACCATAAAATAAATTGTTAAGGGAAGAACAGCATTAAATAAACACTGAATTCTGTTTCTTTAGATCTGATATGAAACTAGGGAACATTTAGTCTACATAAGTCTGTTAAGACCTTAAAATAAAGATAAACCTCCGTGTCTTGTTTCTGTTCTGGTTGTCATCCAAGGCACTAAAGCTTATATCCTGTTTCACTTTATTGTCATTCGATCTGTAAGATGAAACCGATAGGACTTAAGCATTAACGCGTTGCGATTGCAGGCTTTGGTTATACTGGGTTGGTTTACGGCATCGATTTGCAGACTTTTTATATGCAGATACTGGGTTGGGTGTGGCCCTGAGCACTAAAAGCTCTGAGCAGTTGTGTGTGTGTAAAACCAGATCCCTGCTAGACTTTACACCAAAGACACTGTCCTTGTTATTATAACACTTTATTTATTACATCTACTTAGTGTATATGAATGGAAGTGTCCGATAGCTACCTGTTTTGTTGGCACTGTTTCAGCTTGTTTATACAGGCTGAGTCAAGAGTCCCAGAACTTTTGACTCATTCTGTATATGCTTGTGACAGCATGTCTACAGAGATTCTCATGCGGGTTTATAACGATTGCATCCAGCTAAAACAAACCCCATACCAGTATGAAGCGACCACAAGAGTATGCTCTTAGCAAAGGCTCATCTCAGTGTACAATAAAACCTTTTTGGGATTAATTAGTCTCAATCTGAGTATTAAATAGAGTTTACCTGATTTACTTCTATACTATACTAACACTACTATACTCAGTGTTTAAATATATAATAGAACCTATAACTACAATAGTATGAGCATGTTATCGTGACATGCATGTTAATCGAATGTAATATTTATTTATTCACTCAGTCAGTAACCCTAATAACTAAGATACTCAATTACTAAGATAATAAATCTGTCATGTTGATACCTTTAAGGTCTGATAAATGACTGATATACAGCATGCTTTGAGTAAATTGTAGATTACCTTGTTGAGCTCCTCTTTTATATCACAGCTGTCCAGGCCCAGGAGAGGATAATCTTCCTCTTTCACGCCACGAATGATGCTGGTCATCTTCTGGTAGTCTTCTGCACTGACTACGTGACTTAAGTTGATGTGATGAGGAATTAAGGTAGCACTTATCTCGTTGCCCAAGTATCCAACAATCTTTTTCGTGTTTCTGGGATCGAATAAAACACAGCGGATGTTTCTAGGTTATAATCTTATTTCTACTACTGTGGAGACTATAAAACATTAGAGATAAAAGTATTTCACATCTTCTGGTATCAGATGAAATGCTTCATTAAATGAAATGTACAGTGAAATTCTGCAGTAATGATAAACCCATCCAATGTACACTAGGTGCACAACACCTGTACCATGTATTGTGTATTACTGTGGACTCACAGTTCGACACACTTGGCATTCATGATGTTAGCTTTAAAGCCGAGCACTGCAAACACCACGAGCGTGGCCAACACAGACGTGAGGAAGTTGATGAAGGAGACGAGGACGGCGTCGAAGTGGCAGTTGTTGTTGCGTTTGTTGTAACTGGAGAAGGCAATGACGCCACCGAAACCCAGGCCGAGAGCGAAGAACACCTGAGTGGCAGCTTCACGCCACACTTTCGCTTCCAGCATGATCTCCAACTGATGCAGGACACACACAAACACACTTATTAGACTCTCATCTACATTACTGAGCCCTCTAAGATATCACATAACACACAATAGATAACTGATGCCAGATAGTATGACAAACACAACAGAATACTCCTTTTATATTTCATTCTGTATGATTATCACAAACAGTACAGGGGGCAGGGGGCAGCCCCAAACCACAGCACCTGGGGAGCAAATTAAGGTTCACACCAGCAACATAACTGACTGCATATGGAGTACACAAAATCTCTGGAACAGTGTAAAATAACCAGAGTAAAATTTGTACATTATTGCGTCAGTGCAGTTACTGAAGCAGGAGAACACTCGAGGTTGTGTGTTATTGTTAAATAACAGCACAGCTATGATCAGGCAGATGCGAGCCAACAGTGACTATCGTACTTTATCAAAGCCGTGCTGTTATTTTATGAAAACACACAACCTCGCACGGTCTATTGTGCTATGTAATTCCATTGCTATGTAACAGTAATGAACACTTTTTGTCTGAGTGTTTTTTGTTACTGTGTTATCGCTCTCGTCTGCCTGTCTCTCGTTAATTATTGGTCACGTGGCTGGCGTCTTCACTAAGTGCACAAGCTGCACAGGCCAAGGCTCTGCGTGTAAGTAGCTTTCTTAAATATACTTTATTACCTTTAGTAAATTACTCACATGAAGATATCAGATTAAATTGTTTGAATTTTCCATTCCACCATTCCATGTTCCAAAATGTAAGTTTTTATATGTTTATATAATTGTATTAGTTAAACAGCAACACTCTTCAATTATTAATAAACTTATTATAATTATTATTATATCCACCATACAAGGCCCTGTAAATGAGCAGTTGCTATATGGAATCAAATACGGCTCATTAATATTTTTACCTTGTCATATGATATTTTCACAACCTGCAGTTTCACGTGCATGTACAGAAATTGCATGCACATAACTCAAAGTTAGTGCATGTATGAAAAGGTTTTATCCACCCAGATATAATTTGCATGTATAAAAAGATTTTGTTCATGTACAAATAATTTTTCGTATGTGTAATACAATTTTTTTGCAGGAATATTTTCAACAAGTCTGAGATAAGGACACACAAATTTCCCACATTTCAGTAACACACAAAAGTTACAAGCTACAAACCATGAAATACAAGCCCAAATTTTGACTCTTTTTTATTGATTTACCAATCAGCACTCCGTCCACTGATTAACCAATTAGGGGCCAAAAAGATTCGAGTGTGTTCTGCTTACTTAAGTCAACATGGAGACGCCTTATAGAGTGAGATTACTGTGGTTTATATGAGAGTGCAAAGATGAGGTTAAATTGAGCAAGTCAGACACAATGGGTGAAAACATTTACGTTTACAGCATTTGGCAGACGCTCTTATCCAGAGTGACTTACAAGTTTACTGGTATTACAGGTAGGCCAACATTGTGTTAGGAGTCTTGCCCAAGGACCCTTATTAGTGTACCACAGACTGGCTGCCTAGATCGGGAATCGAACCCAGGTCTCTCAAATGGGAATCCAATGATGTTACCACTGTACCAATGTTGTACCAATGATGTCACCACTGCACCACACCAACCTACCCCTGTACCACACCAGCCTACCACTGTACCATACCACACCAATCAAGAAAACCATAAAACAGTGACATCAAGAGCAGAGAAAAAGAACTGTGAGTTTCTAAAGAGGCACATGATTGCATATCTTTCACTGTGAAAAGTTAACCCACTTAACCATCATTTTATTTTCTGTAGGTAGATGATTATCTTACAGGAGAAATTACTTTTAGACGTGTGTAGCTGCAATCTAAAGATTTTTGACATGGGAAAGTCAGGGTTTCACTGTCTCTTTTTAACATTAATCTGATTTTTTTTCTTATTAATTTTAAGAGTGAGTGAAACGTCAGTAAAATTTGTCAGTAACATCAGTAAAAGTCTGTTTTAAGACACTGAACCACTATCCCACTATCCCACTATGCCCACGTGTTTTATTCCTTTTATTAAGAGTGTAATGACTGTAGACTTCACATAAACATAAATATAATTATAGTAAGTTATGTGTAAACATGTCAGTGATAATCACACATATGCATGTTATATAAACAGTGCATATAAAAACACTTGCGTATCACTTCAATGTTAATATAACCGTGTCGTGTTGACACCAGTAAATGACAAGAAATCAGACAGGACAATTACAGTTTCCATGGCTACTGTCATTGTTTTCTGGATATTCTGTTAGGACAAGTCAAGGAGCACATGGAAGAATTGGTGATCAACAATTTGCCTGTTATTTTTGTAAATCAGTGACGTTGTTTGCATTAGAGGTTCAGCTTATTCAATTAATTGCACTTAACTGCTGTCTGTGGCTCAGTGAGTCTGCATAAGACTTACAAATTGTGTGCATCTGCGTATACATAGAGCAGCCAGCTGGGGGTCTGTGTCTCTCACCTTGGGGGTGAACATGTGGATAATGCCGTCCACAGAACCTTTCAGTAGGAGGGCTCTCACCAGGAAACAGATCAACACCACATAGGGGAAGAGGGAGCTGAAGTACATCACCTGCAGCCAATCAGAACACAGCATTTCATTAATTAAAATTAAGCTTCTGGAAAATAAAACAAGACACGCTTTTAGGAAAACGCTGTATGCGACTAGGAACAGTGATTAAAAACGAAATGTATTAATAGTTTATTCAAATCTGTGTTGTAGGAAAAAAAACAGCACAGTAGATGATCCTATTCTTGTACCCAACACAACTGTTTTACCAACAGTGACCTGTAGAGGGCATGGCATGCCATGGTTCGTTCACCAGCTGCCTAACATTGCCTTTAAACACACTTTACTGTAAATAGACTGCAGGCATTTTTACACAGGTTTAACCTTTAAATGCACAAATGTTTCACAATCATTATACATACAGCATGGTCTAAAAGTCCACACTAAAGATTTGAGATTTTTTGAAAATTTATTGAAAATAAACACAGGATTTAGAAAATTAAAAAATAAATGTTTAATATGTTTAACATTCAATATATCTAAGATTATGCACTATTACTCAACCCCTACTTAAATATAAAAGAAAGGTGTGATGTTGACTGCATTGTATGAAAGGTCATTTCCTCATCTCTCATAAGGTTTCGCACATGCCTACTCGAGTGCACACTGTCATTAAAAACAATGGGTATAAATCATATACTAAGAAACATCAATAAATAACAAAAAACACAAATATATTTTTAATACTGTACTTTTCAATAAAAAGTAATAAAAATGGTTGTATTAGATCAGAAAATATTGTAATATACAAGCGTTTTTTGACTAGTGACATGGTATCTTCAGGTACTGTAAACCAGCTAGGAAATATAATAATAATAATAATAATAATAATAAAATAATAATAATAATAATAATAATAGTAATAATAATCATTTTAATGTTTTGACTTGTTATTTTCTTTTAATTAGGTACAAACGAATCACACACTACACACACACACAAAAGTGTTCAACAACGTGGGGCCATTATATGGACAGCTGCGTGTATATCGCAAACATACAGCATGTAACACAAATACACATAAAAACACAACACCTCCCAAACAAAATGTGTGTTACAAATACAAATTCTACTTACAAACAAATGTAAAAAAAAAAAAGCTTTCACAAATGTAACCAAAAAATGCAAATAAATAAGAAACAGTCTGACAAGTGTACAAAGCACTTTATGTAACTTTTAGCCCTTTTAGACCAATTTCATGAGTTGTGCAAATGCAAATGTCCTGATTTTACTCACAAATGGGCTGAGCACCAAAACAGCAGGTGGCACCAAAGAGCCTTGTACCTCCCATTCAGCTCATTTAACCTAGCATAGGGGTTGCATCAGCTTTCTCTATATCAGTCAGGGTGCATGGAGAGGGTGTCAGTATATCAGAGTTGAGTCTTGAGTACACCACCAGTCTGTCTTGTTAAAAATCATTTCATTCCAATCGTTCTTCAGTAAATCTTTATTTGGACATCTGATGAACTCATATATTTTCTTTATGGCCTTTTAACCACCAGTGTGTTTCTAGACATTACTTGATATGCTGTGTTGTTTTTGCTTGTGAATATTGCCACGTTCAAGACAACTAAGACATTGTGACATCTCCATGTCTCCATCTTTTATCTTGAGAAACCTAAGGCAACTCCTCTGGAAGGCTAAATGAGCTGTATGGATGGTAGATGTCCCTGTGGTGCCACCTGCAGGTTTGGTGCTCATCTCATTTGCTGTGTAGTGTGTGTCAAAACGATGCCACAGACAAGCAAAATGTTGCTTATTTGTTTGCATGCTTTCTTCATGTCTTGTTTGTTAGCATTTGTAATAGCAAGATCCATTATCTTATCCATTATCCACTGGGGGCAGCCGTGGCCTAGTGGTCAGGGAACCGGTCTCTGAGTTTGATCCCCACCCAGGGCAAGACATGACTGAGGTGCCCTTGAGCAAGGCACCTAACTCCCCTAACTGTCCCCCGCTCTGGGCAAGTGTGTTCACTGGTTTGTGTGTGTGTTTTACTGCACGGATGGGTTAAATGC
>JAOVVF010000036.1:25008100-25018864 GCA_028565595.1 Duopalatinus emarginatus | reverse complement strand
GTCTCGTTTACAAATAAAACAGGCTCTCAGTTCACTCGCAGTGCATTATGGGATATGTCAGGCTCGGATAGTGTGCTAGAAAATCTCTCCTGACCTAGTAGGACATCCGGGAACCTTTCACATACTATCTGTTACATACTAGGTATTCGGATGCACTACATCGTGTTGCATACTAGATTTGCATACTAACTAGTATGGGAGTATGCCATTTCGGACGCAGCCATTCACTGAGGCGTTCTGCGGAAGTCAAAATCATAATTTTAATACAGTATTAACACTCCAGTCCAGCAGGTGGCGGTAATACACCTTAACGCTGGAGGTCAACCTCATTCTTTGGAAGAAGATGCAAAAGAAGAAGATCTATCTACGCCTGTTCTATACTACATTGTTCATCTAAACACATGAACTCTCCATAGACTCAGACTGGCTCTACATATTACACGTGAAGGACATTAGCACACACACATATAAAGGACATGTGAGTTACTCCACGTGTTCTGTGTTATGTCCGGAATCAGCGCACACATCCTTTTGTCCCTCATACCGCCCTGTACTTTTCTGGTTCCTATGGCAACTGCTAGACGCAGACGCTAGAAGCGCACTAGTACTAAGCTGCTCTAGTAAATTAGCATTAAATAAAAGCTAAACATCTGGATTACAAGTGACATCACATCGCAGACTAAAGAGTTTTTATACGGAAGGTATTTATTTAACTGTTTATAAAATAATTTAAACGACTAATGCACTGTGCTTTTGTTATAGCTGAATACCAAACACCTGCTTATTATATACTGAGTGCACTGACCTACATGTGATGTAGAAGCCTTTATGACATTCACTATGGAGTGCACCTATGTAGGGGGCATGATTTATTTGTAATTCAGCCTGAGCAAGTGTTCTCTGCAAGGATCAGTTTTTGTTAATGGGGAAGTAACAAGTCCTCTTTTAATTAATCAATTAATTTATCTATCCATCCATAATCCATAATTTATTCATTCATTCATTCATTTATCCATTCGTCTAGCGTTATCTATCTATTCATTCATCCATCCATCCACCCATATATCCATCCATCCATCCATCCATCCATCCATCCATTCATTCATTCATCCATCCATCTATCCATCCATTCGTCCGTCCATCCATCCATCCATCCATCCATCCATTCATTTATTCATTCATCTATCAATTGATTCATCCATCCATCCATCCATCCATCCATCCATTCATTCATTCATTAATCCATCCATCCATCCATCCATTCGTCCGTCCATCCATCCATCCACCCTCATGCATAGTTGAGTAATTTGACCCTCACTGTGGAACAGAGTGGGACACGTTCCCTGGAAAGAACCACAGCACTGAGTATCTTCTTGTACCATCTTACAATCTTGACATTCAAGGTCAATTTACATTCTTAGGTTTTGCACTTCTTGTAGACTTCCCTTATCAATTTAAACTGTAGGTTGTTTATCCTAAAGGGAAATAGGATATGGTTTAAAGGCAGCACAGGAGTACCTGTGCTGACAGCACAATAAAAATCACATAGATTTCTTCAGGAATCACAATTTGATTACATTTGTTTACAACATTAATTAAGGGTTTGAATCATTTTGGTAAAATTCCAATACCTGACATACTCTTATTTTTTTATTCATTGTTGACTGACCTGATTGGATGCTGAATTTAAATGATTAGATGCTAAACCAAACCCATTTGATTGCTTACATATACATGAGTATAAACAGTTAATATTCAAGCACAGTTATAAATACACTAAAATAATACTTAAGTATGATGAGGAAAAGTATTATTAGTCAGGTGTTCTCTACCCCTGGTTCTAGACTTCTAGGTAAGTCTAAAAAGGGTTAACTACAGAAACAATGTTAATTGAAGTTGTCTCTGATTAGGATGAATGCACATGACCTTGATCAAGCTATAGAAGAAGATCTGGAGAAGTTGAGCATGGATATCTCTGATGTGGACTCCGACAGTGACACAGACATTGAGGCAGATTTCACTGCATCTAATGAAACGGTGTGTGTGTGTGTGTGTGTGTGTGTATTTGTTTGTTTCCCTTTGCAACATGTAGCCTAGTGTGTACCTACAGTATGTTCAGGTTATGCAGCAGACAAGCTAGCTTCTGTATATTAAAAAAAATACTTATATCATTTCATGTTTCCTTTCCTTGCTTTGTATCTCTTTTTCCTTATTCTCCTTAAATCACAGCGAGAGAATGACCTTCCTGACTCAGTGTTCGCCTACTTCAAAGCTTCAAGTTCCAGAGTGAATACTTTTGAGCAAGTCATTCTTGAAGATCTTGATGATCTTGGTAAGGTCCAGTTTGAACAGTAGAAATGAAAATCCCTTTCTTTGGGCTGCAGTGGCATTAATTTAAATGTATATTCTGTACAGAGACCATGTGTAATGAGATGTACAGCCCGAGTCAGCATGCCGATCATATAACCAAGCTAGACTCTAATTTTGACGAGGATCCATTAAAGCTGAAGGAAAGAGTAAGCCGTAGTTTATTATTGTTTTGTGGCTTAGATTGTGGATGTGATTGTAAAAAACCCTAATTCATTTGTGAGGAAGGGAAGTGTGGCTGAATAGGGCCACTATGTGTTTTCTTTAATGTAATTTCAAGCAAAAAAAAAAATTGATAAATATGTGTGTGTGTGTGTGTGTGTGTGTGTGTGTGTGTGTGTGTGTGTGTGTGTTTACAGATACTCTCTGAAATTGAAGAACAAGTAGACGCTACATGTGAAACTCATGACTCGAATGGAGACTATGGTTGGTTTGCGTAATAAAAGTAAAACTAGACAGAGAGAGAGAGAGAAAGAGAGAGAGAGAGAGAGATTACTTTGTTGGATGCATCACTATTACTTTCTCTCCTGGATGATAGGAGCCAATTACAGCCTTTTTGAAACAGGGCAGAGCCAAAATCCTAAAAAATATGGCCAGAAGTACACTGTAAAAATGAGTAGTTCCTTGAAGAGCCTCATAGGTTACACCAAGAACCTAGGGGCTCCTCCAAGAACTCAAATTTTCCTCAATGCTCACAGAGGTACCTGGAAGAACTTTTGGGATTCCTCAGTGTAAAATCTTGTTCCTCAAAGAACCCATTAGAATTAAGGTTCCTAGAAGATCTTTATTTGGGAGCACCTTGAGAGGTTCCTTCACAGTTTCAAACTTAGGAACCTTCAAAAGTTCTATAAGGATCTTTTCCTTTTAACAGTGTTTGTGAATACCTGAACTTACACACCCATACACCAGTCAGCCATCAAACCAGTGACAGAATATACCTATAACATCTATAACCACAAACCAGTGACAGAAGTGAATAGCTCTATCCTCTATCAAGGGATGAGATATGTTACACAGCAAGTGAACAGTGAACTCTCAAAGTTGATGTTTTGGAAGCAGGAAAATAAGCAAGTGTAGGAATCTGAGTGAATTTGACAAGGACCGAATTGTGAAAGGTGATCCAAGAATGGACAACCTGTATTTCAGTGTATAAATACATTCTTAATACAAACAATAGAAGAGACACCAGGACACACAGTACATAAGTACGTTGCTATGAGTGTGAGGATGAAAAAGTACAAAGTTGCACAATTATAGTAAATATAGTATCCAAATGTTCATTCCCAGCCTAACTATAGGTATGTTTTTGAAAGGAGTGCGCCATGAACCCAGCGGAATCTCATACAGCGCATAGGGAAAACACATGAATTCCATGAAGAACTGGTGACCCAGGAAGTGTGAGGTGGCACCACTACCCCAAAATCCACTGTTCCAGCCTGTAAAACTCACAGTAAAACCAAATTCTGCTCTCTAGACCAACCTGGGCCACCCTGATCCTCCACTTTCTTGACCTTAGAGAATGATTGCTGTGGATGGTCTTATTAGGAACACTTGGGAAAGATTAGAAAACTTTCCATTATTTAGTGGATAACTTGACATACTATGGACTTAAACCCAAAGAAGGAAGAATGATCAGTTCCCTAATCTCGAGCCACAGCAATATGTACATATCTGTGTGTGCATGTAGTGGAAGTACGCATTCTGGTTTGAGTGACCTCAGCTGGATTGATTTCAGATGCTGAATATGAAACACACAAGCAATCTGAAAGACAGCTCATGTTTGAATGGAGAAAGCTGGAGGAGCGACTGAAGATAGAAGAAGAGCAGAGACTGGCCGAGCTGAAGACTGAGAGGGAGCAGTGTCTGAAGTCAGCCAGAGAAGAAGAGGAGAAACGGAGGTGCAGAAGTGAGCAGTTTAATGAGGAGTTGAGGAGGAACCAAGCGACTAATCAGGTAAATTTATGTGCAAGAAATCTCGAAATACATTTAATGGAAGAAAAACAAACTCAGTTAGTTAAATTCTTATTGTTATTTATTTACAGGTTGAATATTTTAACGCTGTAGAAGGAGAGAGTGAAATAAGGGAAAGTCTTCAACTTGAGATGGTGAAACAAAAGGTGAATTTGGGTTAAGATTTTGTTATTCTCACCCCCGGACTCTGATTTACTATATGACTATGGCAGAAAAAATAATCCATATCTTTTCCAAAACCTATTTAGTGTATTGTATATATACCTATATAACTTATATAACATAATAAAACCTGTTACAGTGGCACCTGTCAAAGAGTTTGTTCAAAGTTGATGTTCCCAATCCCACAGAAAAGCTGTTGTTGTAGAACAAATTACTTAAAAGGTTAATGCTGGCTATGATAGAAAAATGTGCTGGAAATAATTGGGGACTAGCTGTTTTCTTACTGTTTTCTTACTGTATAATATATCTCACTCCTTGACAGGTGCCATTGTAACAAGATCAATGGTATTTACTTTAGCTGTCAGTGTTTTTTTATGGCTAAACTGCTTGAATAAATTTTCACATTATGGCTGTGTATGAATCTGTCTTAGGAGCTGATCAAGAGATTAGAAGATCAGATAGAGGAGGAGAGACGGGTTTTTAAGGAAGTACAGCAGGAAGAGAGGAGAAGATTTGAGGCACGGTGCACTGCTGCAGCCACAAAGTTACAGGCAGCTTTCAGAGGAACACTGGTGCGTCGCTGGAGCAGAAAAGAGCTGACCAAGAGGAGAGAAGAGGAGAGGAGGAGAGGGAGAGAGGAAAGGATGAAGATGGAGTGGGAGATGGAGAGAAGGAGGGTGGAACAGGAGGAGCAGCGTCACAGAGAAGAAGCAGAGAGGAGAAAAGCCGAGTATGAGAGAGCCAAGGAACAGGAGCGCCATCGTCTGGAGAGAGAACGCAGGCTGGAGGAGCAGAGAAGAAAAGAAACTGAAGAAGCAAAAAGGATAGAGGATGAAAGGAAACGTAAGGAGGAGGAGAAGGAGAAAAGGAGGGAAGAGAGGAGAGTAGAAGAGAAAATTAGAAACGTTCAGGGGGAGAAGGAGAAAATTAAAAAAGAGGAAAAAGCTAAAATAACTGAAACGAGTAAAATGAACAGAAAAGAGGAGGTGGAATCACCAAAAACGATAGAAGAGAGGAGAGTGGAAGAGAAATGGAGAAACATACAGGAGGATGAGGAAAAGAACAGTAAAGAAAAGGCAAAGGCCGTAGAGGCCGAAATAAAAAGAAAAGAACCGGAGGGATTACCACAGAGGATAGAAGAAAGGAGAATGGAGGAAGAAAGAAGAAAAGTACAGGAGGATGAGGAGAATACAAGAACAGCAGAAGAAAAAGCAAAGTGGATTCAGGATGAAAGGAAAAGAAAGGATGAGGACCAGAAAAGTATAGAATTTAGGAGAGTGGAAGAGGAAAAGAGGAAAGTACAGATGGAAGAGAAAAATAAAAGAAAAGAAGTGGAAGAAGCAAGGAGAAGAGAGGAAGAGAAAGAGATGGAAGAGAGAAGAGTGGAGGAGGAGAGAAAAAGAAAAGAAGTAGAAGAGGCAAAGAGGATTGAGGATGAAAGGAAAAGTAATGATGAAGAGAAGCAGAAAAGTATGGAAATCAGCAGAGTGGAGGAAGAAGAGAGGAAAATACAGGAGAAGGAGAAGAAAAGAAAAGAAGAGGAAAAAGAAAAGAAAACAGAGGCTCAAATAAGCAGAAAAGAAGAAATGGAAAGGCAGAAAAGGAAGAATGAAACAGGGGTTATAGAGGAGATAAAGAAACTAAAGCAAAAAGGACAACTTGAGAATGAAACTGAGCCAGTGCAGAAAGAGCAAAAGCAGGAAGGAGAGGAAAAAATAATACATAGAAATAATGATGGACAAAATATAGAGGAAGGAAGTAGAAATGTAATTAACAACAGTGTAAAAGGATCTATTAATAAGAGAGAAAATCCAGAGACCAACAATGGTCATAATATATCCCAGCTATGTCTTTCTCAATCAGTCAATATGTCCAGAAGGTCCTTTGCCAAGACTCTGTCCCCTAAAAACAGGCAAGATGAGCATCACAGCTGTCACCAAGCATCAACTCGGTCTACTGATAAGAGCAGTGGAACAGTAAATCGACCTGAAGAGAAAAGTGAAACAGACACCAGAGGTCCTCAGTGTGCTCTGGATAACTCGAGCTCTGCTTGTCTGCCTGATAGTACTGAGCAGAAGCGATTAGCATGGATGATGAACTGCACTTCCTGGACCAAACTCTCCATGCAGAACAAGAGGAAGGGGCACGGTGCTCCACCCAGGAGGAGGGGATGTAGGAGAGCTTCAGGACACAGCCTGCTACCTTTACCTGTGGATACCGTTCTCAGATCTGGACCCTGGGCTTGTCTCAAACAGGTAGCAGCAGAAACAAGCCTCCTTAGTTATTATTATTATTATTATTATTATTATTATTATTATTACACATTTTATGTGTTTATTTAAAGCTACTGTCAAGTTTATGTGTAAATTACTATATAAGTTACATTGTGTTCAAATGAGCACATTAATATAAGCTGATGATTTGCAGCTGAACTTTTGTCAGTTCTGCTCTACCAGTGAAAGAAATATAATCAACAACTCCTGACCAATCAGAAATGAGCATTAAACAGCAGTGTGGTTTTATAAGAAAATGTAAATTTGACGTATGCAACTTATTACAGAACATGGTGTTGATTTTCTGTTTATTGCCCTTATTTAAAATGCTTCACAATGAGACAGGTGTAACAATATAATAATATTATTATTAAATCCTAAACTGTGTTAAAATGAAATGTCTTATCAACACCACATCAGGTGACTTCAGTAACTCTGGAGGATTTGCCCAGCTGCAGTATCTCCACATTGTCTGAGTGTACCAGACTGCAGAGTCTGACGCTCAGACGATGTGGACTTCAGGCCCTGAATGGACTTAATCAGTGTGCTGAACTTCAGCATATTGATTTACAGGTATATGCACCAGTGCTCTCAAATGATTGTTGTTGTTGTTGTTGTACAAGTGTTCTGTCTTTTAAAGCTTCCCATTCTTTCTAAAGGAAAACAATATCACGTATATTGACTGTGGAGGTCTGGCCAGACTTGAGGTCCTGCTGTTGGGAAGGAACCAACTTACGAGTATCCATGGTCTGGATGATGCTGTTAATCTGACCGTGCTTCAGCTTTCCCACAACATCATCTCTCGCATCAGTAAGTTCAAGACTAAGACTGAACGTACTTATTTTTTTTAGCCTTAACTAACTCACACTTCTTGTCGGATTTCATTCTAAATTAAACACCTTGTAATTAACCCTGAAGCTCTTTTCACTGCTTGGCAATTGAGGTCTCATTGAACCAGGCCATTTTTTTTTTATCTTAAAACAATACAGTTGCATAATTAAAATATTTAGTATATCTGATCCTAAGTGAAAGTAAACTATTAATTTTAATTATAAACCATATTAACCATATTATTGGAGAAATGTCCACATGCAAGTAAGATGGAAGTAATAGGAAGTTTGTTTCAACAGCTGCCAACAGGTTAGTGGTTAGAAAACTAGTGGTTAGAAAACCGGGTTCGATCCCCACCCAGGGCAAGGCAAGACTGAGGTGCCCTTGAGCAAGGCACCTAACTCCCCTAACTGCTCCCCGGGCGCCGTGGTTTGGGGCAGCCCCCTGCTCTAGGCAAGTGTGTTCACTGCCCCCTAGTGTTTACTGGTGTGTGTGTTTCACTGTATGGATGGGTTAAATGCAGAGTTCACATTCCTTCTGTGTGCAAACACAGTAAGGCAAAATAGTTCACTTTTATTAACTTGTCAACGCTTGGTATTTTTGTTGTCTTCCACTAGATGACAGCATTGCCTTTTTACTGTAGCTTCCTCTATATTTCCTCCAACTGTGCACCCAAATGGGAGCCAATTGTGATTCTGTATTCAATAACCATGAATAAATATTCCATAAGCAAAAGGTTAAATGCACTTAAATCATATTTACTTTCAGTTCTTTGGATTTGAAATCAAATTTCTGTTTGGCTAATATTAGATTTCTTCTTGCTTTTTCTCTATATAAATGGTGTTTTTGTCAGGTGGTTTGGGATCTCTGAGAAAGCTCCACTGTCTGACACTCGGTCATAACCAGTTGATCAGCACGAGAGGGCTCAGTGAAGTGTTCACGCTTTTGCATCTGGATTGCTCATATAACCACCTTAGCATTGTGGAAGGCCTGGAGAGCTGTGCACTACTCAACACACTGGACCTGAGAGGAAACTGTCTGATGGAGGTACACAACCATTAACAATACTAATCACTCTAATCTCCTTATTAAAAATGAATAAATAAACAAATAAAAAAAACCAAACGTCTCTCAAGGACGTAATCCGTATTAAAATGATGCTAAGGCAACCATCTGAACACAAGCACAACATCTGAAATGATTCGATGGTGAGCTAAGTGGTGAACTTCATAAAGTTTATAATAAACTAGTTCTGTTTTCAAGAATAAAAACAAATTAATAATTTGTTACCACAGCTACCCTGACCAGAATAAAGCTCTTTGGTGTAATATCCCAGTGGTTAAGGCTTTAGGCTACGGATCATCCCAGCACTGTAAAGCTGCTGCTTTAATCCTCAGCTGCTCATTTGTATCCTGGGTCAGTTGTAAGTGACTTTGGATAAAAGCACCAGGCAAATGTAAAATATTTACTGAAGGCGAATGTACGAACGCAGCCAGCTGTGTCCAATACGCTCCCATGTTAACCAACTTGGCCTTTCTTTGTCATATGGGCTTCATATGTGACTGCCTGCTCCAGCATGCATTAAAAAACATTGCACTGCTCTAATGGCTTTTCTGTTTGGTCCTATAAGATCTCCGTTCCAACACATGCAAAATAGTTCATGCAAAATAGGTTGCCTTGCAAACAAAATTAAAACTGAAGAAGGCCAAATGGAGTCAACAAAGAAAATAGAAAAAGTCTGACATTCAATACATTCAATATGGTTCTTTTCTTAACCCTGTTATGGTCATATTGCAGCCTGCGATGCACATTATACAATCTGTTTATGTTCTGATGTTAATGCCTCATTCTGGTGTCTCATAAAATGTCGCAGAATGGATGTTTGGCCCTGTTCACCATGGGCCTCTAAAAACAAGCTGTTTCCCACACATTGTCATGACCTACAAGTGATTAAACCCCTCTTCAGACCAATGTCAAAAATACAGATTGTACTCCTTAAATAATAATGACACATAATCATATAGGGATATATTGTAAATCTCACAAAAAAGGGGGGAAAAAATCAGGAACGTCTTTCTCACAAGCCAGTTCAATACAATGAGTAATATTCAGTGACATCTCATTATTCTGAATTGCCTTTTAACTGATGTAATTTTTGTTTCGCTGTGCTTTTTTGTGTCTTGGTTAATTAAAATGAGGCGAACAACCACATGAAGGAGCTCTGTTTAGAGTTTTGAGTTTTCCAGAATAAAACAGATGTATATATACACCATGTCCTTTTAATCACCAGAGTAGGATCTGAGGAAAGACAGAGCCACACTGATGGCAGCTATTGTTTACATCATCCTCACATTAAAAACGGCTCATCCATTCACCTCAGATTAGCGTCTGCTGTCGCTTTAATTTGATTTCCACTGCCAGTCTGGCTCAGTGCTCAGAAATGTGGTACTGTGGTTTCATATTTAGGGTGAGGCTTGTGTTTCTCAGCTCATGAGACATTTAATGCCTGACATGGTCAGGATGGTATTTTGGCAGTTCGGATTTTAAACTTATTTTTCTGTCTTTGGTGCAGTTGCCTGTGCTTAAGAACCATGTCCTGTTGAGGGAGCTATATCTGGATGATAACAGCATCTGCTCTCTGCATGGCCTGGATAGCTGCTGGCTGCCTCTGCTGCGCTGTCTGTCTGTGTCTCAGAACAGGTGTGTGTTCTGTACCTGTGGAGTGAATACTGCCTAGCTTATGTAATTATTTCATTACTGTCTCATTTTTGTCAGTTTTATTATGCTGACTGTGTTGGTTGTATTTCTTTCTCAGTATCACCCAGCTACCACCGCTAATGGACTTGCTTTCACTGACTACACTTAATGTTAGTAACAACTGTCTCTCAGGTAGGAAAACAACCAGAGAAAATTAGGTTTTATATTAATTAACCAACAATGCTATTTATTTCTCAAATCTGAATGCTCAAAATGTTTTGGCTGATGTTCTGTAACAGTGTAACTCTAATGCCTGGCAAAGCACTGGTTCATATTAATGCACACGTTCTAAGATATTTCAACTGTTACTGCTAAAACATGGAATAATATCAGCCTATCAAATGAATCAAATTGATACATTTATTTAAACAAATATATGTTCAGGTAATATCAATTAAAATAA
>JAOVVF010000036.1:24987574-25008000 GCA_028565595.1 Duopalatinus emarginatus | reverse complement strand
CTAACTCCAACTTTAATAAAAAAAAAAATAAATAGAGAGAGTAGGAAAAGAACAATTCTTTATAGCTGCTATATTATGTTATTTATGCCAGCCATGGCTTGAGGTTAAGGAACTGGTCTTGTGACCAGCCGGTTGCCGGTTCAATCCCCCATACTAATTAGACACGACTGTAGTGCCCTTGACCAGGGCACCTAACCCCTAAGTTGCTCCCTAGGCACCATAGATAGGGGCTTCCCTTCTGTTCTTGCCAAATGTGTTTAGTGTCCCCTAGTGTGTATGTTTACTACTGTGTGTGTTTCACTGCACGGATGGGTTAAATGCGGAGGTCAAAGTCCTCAGTGTTCAAGCACAGCAGGTCAATCACTTCACTTTTTTCTTGTTTAGTAGATGTTCCACCAAATAGAGTGTACCTATAAATGGACAGAAAGTATGCCATGATCTTTAATAAAGAAAAACATTGGAATAGTTGGCAAAATAGTATACAAGAGGAATAGAACACTTATTATTAATTATCTTTCTGTAACAGCACATCCACCTTGTGTTTTATTCCTCACATATTGATCTTTAAAAAGAGAAAAAGATATTTAAAAGTATTGACACTGGTGGACGTGAGCTTTTATTCCTCTTACTCTGTTTACTATAGCTCTGCTGGTGTAAATTTTTCCCTAATGCTGGAGTTTTGTAGATTTTTATTGTGTATTTAACATATTGTATGAGCAAGTGTTTTAGAAATAGAAGAAATGAAGTGATACTCTTGTTGGGAAAATATAGCATGACATGACCTCATTCACCTTACCTTTGATTTAATTTCTCAGATTCATGCAAATTATGCAATTCACATATCATACTGTATATTTGTTTGGTATGAGGGAATTATTTATTAAACCCCACAACCCTAGAGTAGTTTTATCTCTAAAGCAGAGTTTATTTTTATGCAATTTATATTCGCAAAGCATGTCTGTAGATTACATGTGTATCCATAATAAGATCATTATTTCTGCTGTGAGGCAGAACACAAACACCTTTACTTCTCTTTTAGAGCTGAGGAACATTTGTATGAGTCTTCAGGGATGCGCTCATCTTCAGGAGCTTAACATAACTGACAATCCTGTACAGGAGGAGAATAACTGGAGGTAAGGTAGATACTGTATGTTATTGACTAACTAATGGATTGTGTAGCAGCCGTCTACACACATCCACTTGACATTCTAATGGTGAAGATGAGACCGATCAGAGAACCCTAGCTCTTAAATAAATGAGAAGGGAACCACCACCTTCTATTGTAATGCATTTTAAGCGTGTCCCAGAGTGTGAAAGTAATATGAATGCAGGCACACTACTCGAGATGGATCAGGAGGCAAGGCGAAGAGAATAAACATTCCACTTTAACGCAGACTTTCCGGTCCGGATCATTGAACTAGCTAGTGTATCAGTGTGTCAGTTATTGGATTACCCGGTGACATCTATCTGCACGTGGACTTAAGTGCTTGTAATTCTTAAAATATTTACTCAGCAGAAGAATATTTGTGAAGCAAATGCCTTTCAGGCCTTAGCGGGAAGTTATGTTTCACATGAATTTAAACACAATGATGTGAATGATAAAATGTATGGGACATGAAGTGAAGAAGTGGTAGTTCAGCTTATGTGGAAAATCCATAATTAAGTTCACTGAACCTGGTGATGTAATTAAAAACAAAAATTCAAAGCATTTAAAAATGTAGATAGTATTAAAGAATGTTAATGTTTTTCTTTGTTGTATAATAATTTTATGTCTTTAAATTTATAATGTATAGTTTGTATACAGCATTAGTAGTGAATTTCTATCCAATCACATAAAATAATTGTTTTCAGGACACAGAAAACAGGATGTCAATCAAAATCCCCTCTACATGTCCGATGTATATGGTGCATGGATAGGGAATTCACTCAGGTCATGCTCAGTATTGGGATGAACTTTGTCGAACCCTCAGTGCCAACAATGGTATTACGCTCTTTGTTTTCACTGCTGTCTGCTGGCTTTTTAATCTCCAGCCAACGATAACAGCAGCAAAATGAAAGCACCGAAGGATATCGCGAGCAGGAGCGTAGAGAAAGGAGAGGGATTTTACCTCCATAAATTTTGCTGCTGTATGAGCCTGTGTTTGCAGGGAAGTTTTCACTAAGTGATATATAGATGAAGCTATGAGCTTAAGCACACTTTATTGCACTGTTGAATCCTCGATCCATCAATGAAGTTGTGCTGACATCCATATGAGCTACTTATTGTGCCTTATTTCAGTGTTATCCTATATGCAGTGACAAAATTCCGATACAGTAGACTACACTTTTAAGGTACTGTGTGTATTCCAGCCTGAAGTATTATTATTGCAGCTGTTTTATTATACTTTGCTGATAAGTAACTTATATATTGTATATACTGTACATGCATGTAAATAATATGCTGTTGCAAGGTTTCTGCATATACACTGAAGTGCCATAAAACCTGGCACAAACGAGTCTATGCCTATACATAGCCTGGTGGTGGTTTCATCAAACACATTTGGGATGCCATGCGATGCTGTTGATACACCAGTCTAATACTTGGTAGGTCCCCTACAGAGTATGGACTCAATGTACACAATGAACACCATGCTTCCAGCAGAACAGTCCACAATTTTGTTGTAATTCGAGATGTAGGATTTCTTTGTTCCACACATAGCATCCACAGATGTGTTGCGATCTGGTGATTTGGTGGGAAAGCAAAACCCTAAACTCAGATGAGTGTTCCTCTAACCTTAATTTGGTGTCTCTAGACATGTGTGGTGGAGCACTGTCATTTTGGAAGAGGCCAAACCTATCAGAATGACTGCAGGACATGAAGGAGGGTAACTTGTCAGAAAGGAGGCACACATAATGCTTGTTGATGTGCCAGAAATGCCAGCAAAACAAAGCCCATACCATTATAGAACCACCACCAGCCTATATATTTTGCATAGGCTTGTTTGTGCCTATTTTTCTGGCACTTCAGTGTATATCTTTTTCTTTTTCTCATACATACACATATGTCCACAAGCACATCCACGCAAATGTTGTCAATCCCAAACCGCTCGAGTCTGACGTATGATTTTGAGAAAGATAGCAAAATAGACTGTGGATGATTGGCAGCATCATCACTGGACTGAGGCCAACAGAGCCCTTTTCACTTCTAATTCAGAAGTGTCATCACCGTTTCTCTCAGTGAGGAGCCGGCTTTGACTAAAGCACTTTGCTCTGCACTCAGACAGCCTGCGGACTCTCCTGGGTCTGAAATGTCAAACTCATTAAACATTTCATCTCCATTTCCTAACTGATTTCATGTGCTCAATGTAAATATTCTCCAGTTGAGTAGGGGGAGCGCAGAGAGAGTAAGAGGACAAGGGAGAAGGAGAAAGTGAGATATGAAAATATATTTTCCCCTGATACAATTGTATTAATCCTGTGGATGTTAACTATAGTTATACTTTATTTTCATACTTGGCATCTGCTTTTATAAGAAAAGAGAAAAATTAATTTTAATTATATATTAAAGTTTACTCATTTTCATCTTGATTAGGTAATTGATTTCGGTTTTTACCCTGGTTCTGTGTCGTGACAAAATCCTGTGAATCACTTCTCACATGCCCATGTCACGTTTACAGTGCCATTTGTTTGATCATGTGAACGAATTTGGTTTTTTTATGCAGGTCTTCTGTTCTGGCAGAAACTCCAAGCTTGATAAAACTGAACGCAGAGCAAACCGGCGCCTCAGGAACACTCTCTGCAGACTCAACACAGCTGTGGAGCTTCCAGGCCCTCTGCCAGGCACACCAAGATCAGATTGACTCAGTACTACAGAGACACAGCATGGAGATTGGGTAGGAGACTAGCATTAGCAACAGGAAAGCTAATTAAGCTTATTTGGTGTATTAGAGTAATAATTTCAGTTTGTTAATGATGACATCTTCTACAGAAGATGTTCTTAACGCTCATCCAGGAGACTCTATGCCCAATTCATTGTTCAGCCCTTATTGATCTGGACCAAGTGTGCTCAAGACAGAGAAAACATCAACATATGCAGGGCAGGGCTTCCTAGGACTGGAATCAGAAACCCATATTTTCAACTATAAGGACATTTAAGTGGACATTGTACCTTTATAAGGTTTCTTCAGTTTAGCAATACAAAAACTTCCCATTTTACAAAATCCCAGACCTTTTTTTTTTTTACTTTAGTTTACTGTAATTAGCCTATGGTGGCCAGTCAGAATACAGTACAAGTGAGTCAGGGAACAGTGGTAACAGGCTATGACCCAAGCTGCAGACTAAATAGTAGCTAACATCATTATTCAATGTAGCACCGGATGCCATAGTATTTTCACATATTATGTAAAATTAATTACAGAAAAGTAGATATTAACTGTACAATTTGTAGGTATATGTAATGCACCAGTGCATCAGATGTCATGCCTCAATAACTTTAGGAACAAAATTATTAGGGATACTTGGTGACTTGCAGGGGATGCAGCCAACCAGAGGAGAAGGAAAAGTAAAGAACAAACCAAACAGGGCCAGTGAAAGATGCTATACATGTCTGTGTTTGCTAAAGAGCAAAGGGTTTTGCTTGCGTTTAATTTGATTGGATGCTGGTTATTTTATCCTAGTTGTGGTGTTTGCATTGTTACTCAGCTGTGAAGTTTAACTGGAAAACTCATGATAGACAGTTATTGATGCATGAACATTTTCAAACATGGTGTGACACTTTCCAAAGTGGTTTGGAAATGAGGAGGCAGAAGGCAGACTTTGAGAACAACTCAACAAAGGGCTCTTTATTTTGGCTTGGCTACTGCTTTCACCTTACAGCAGTTTGATTTTTTTCTAAACACACACATGCACACACACCAGTCTGTGCTGCTGACCCCCTACCCCTCTCTCTCTCTCTCTCTCTCTCTCGATCTCATTCTAGTTATTCTACCAGCAATAAGACACAGCTGAGAATGAAAGCTCGAATTTAAACAACAGTGACAGTTGTGTTGGCATCTTTCATGCGGTGGAGCCATTGCTGTGTTCCAAACAGAGGGTTAAGGGGCATCCAGATATCTTTAACCAGAGGGTTAGGACTGTTCAAAGGAGAAATCCCCCTTAAAGTGTATTCCTGAAAAAACTGTGAAGGTAAAGGGTGTCCGTAACACAAATCTGCAGCTCCCTAGTTAATGCTACACACATTCTAATGCGATACTGGATAATGGCCATAATTTTCACCTTTCCTTCTGGTAGCCAGGTGACAAACTCCCCCATGACCTTTGGCTCCAGCCGTCACCTTTGACAAGTGCCCTAGAGCTGTTGGGTGAATGCAAACAGGCATCCAAGCTTACTACACATCCTGTTCTGTGGTGCATCTGACCCATTGCAAAACAACCCACTTGATGTAGGGGTACTACAGCAAAGTTCAAGTGGATGTTATTGGGCTGCAAGTTGGACTTTCACTGAAAGGAGTGGCAGCAACTAGCCTGGTTTTTAGTCGGTCAGCCCCATGCTTTCACAGCATGCTTGAACAGGTAGAGGAAGGTTTCTGGATCATCCTGTGGCCATATTTTGGACAGCATGCCCCTGGCTCCAGGTTCCGAAGCACCTGCGGTCCTCTGCTTGGACATGATAAACAACCTCGAATTGCTGCTCTTGCTCTTGTACAGCTTGTGGAGGGGTTGATGGTCTGAGTCTGGTGGATGCCACTGAGGGTCTTTATGAATTCTGCTAGTAGCGAGGTCTCCAGTACAGCGAATCTTTCTTAAATATTGCGAACAGCACCAGTGTGACATTTCACAGAGGGGTGTGGGAATGAGGAGGCAGAAGGCAGGCTTGGAACAATTTAACAAAGGCGTGTTTTACATATTTTATAGGGCTCTTATTTTGAAAAAATACAAATATACACATTTAGTGACAAATACACACAATATATGACCATTCATGATAATTTAGTTTGTGAATGGTCATTACTAGTGCAACCAGTGCAAAGACTTGTGGTAGCTACCCAAATTCTTTAGTCTTGCATGCTACATATTGCACAAAGCCTCTTTTTGGCCCCTATATGGACTACCAGAGCCAATTAACTTCTGACCTGACCTGGTGTCAATCCCTTGCACACCCCAGGGAAGGTGAAGAGTCCACCGTCTGGCTGGGTGATATAGCACTGGGTTGCCGTGTGGGTACCAGAGGAAATGCACACTGGGTCACCATTGTGTCCTTTGTACCTTTGAATTGCACATAGGCATCTTCAATTCTCCAGCATGAATAAATGGTGCATTCTTCCTGATTTTTGCCTTTGCTCTTCATAAGTTGTCTTATGTTTCAGTGCGGAGAATGTCTGAAAATTTATTCCCCTTGGAATATTTTATAGTGGTGTTTTAATTATAGTACGTCCATACCGCATGGCAAATTGAGATAACATTCATTTGTTTATTGATTAAATAAATAAATAAATAAATTAGTCTTGCTGCTATGCATTCTTCAATTATTTTTATTTTATTCATTCATTCATTCATTTAAGTGGTCACTATATAGTACAATATAGTAAATATGTCAGCAGGCTGTGTGTGTGTGTGTGTGTGTGTGTGTGTGTGTGTGTGTGTGTGTGTGTGTGTTCAGATGCCCCTTTGCCCTGTCTAAGAATTGAAATAGCAGGGGTTCTCTATGGCCCGAGAGAATATTGAGAGCTCAGAGGGCAGGATTATAAGGCAGAGGAGCAGCCGTTGCTAATAGTATAATTAGTGTGAGATTGAGATGCCTTTGTACACATTTAATCCACATCATGAAAAGTCTCATTCTATGAAAGATTTTCAGCAACAGCCACCTTAAAGTATGCCATCAAATAGATTGTCTTTCTTTTATTTTCTGTTTATTAGACTAGAAAACTTGCAAAGCTATTAATTGTCTTAATAAAAGATATAAAATGGTCAGTTTATTGACCATTTAAAGATATGTAGTTAATTTGTTAAACAGAAAATATTATTGTAGTCATTTTAGTAAACTTAAAAGCTTCCTGAGCAGATTCTTGTTAACTTAACCCCAGTTAATAACCACTTTCAGTTAGAAATAAATTAACAGCTGAAAGAATAACAGCAACAAGAAACACACACAAAGTTCAGTCTGTACGAACAGTTTGAATTGTACTTTGAATTTTAGTGCATATATTACTTATAGTACACAGAAGTGCCAAAAACTTGTACACCAGTCTAATACTTGTTAAGTTCCACAATAGGCATGGACTTTATAAGCTTCAGAAATATTCTGTAGGCAATGAACACCATACTGCCTGCAGAACGGTCCACAATTCTGTTCTATTTCTAGGTGTAGGATTTCTGTGTTCCACAGCTCATTGCATGGCATCCCAGATGTGTTCGATAACATTAAGATCTGGTGACCTAGGTGGGAATGGCAAAACCCCAAACTCAGATGAGTGGTCCTGTAACCATAATTTGGCATTTGACGTGTGTGGTGGTGCACTGAAGGGGTGTTAACAGAGGCACACATAGTGTTCACGTGTCAGAGACGTTTGTGGACGTATCAGTCTATTTATATATTTATTTAACTAAGTGATTAGGATTAACATTAGGCACAAATAAGTCATTAGTAGTGTTGAGGCAATGCCTGCATCTGTATCTTTAAATATTCTATCTATCTATCTATCTATCTATCTATCTATCTATCTATCTATCTATCTATCTATCTATCTGTCATTTAATTACATTTGAATTGCAAATATTGGTAAAAGACCCAATGTAATTTTTTGTTGCATCCCAGCCACACACCTGGTCCAGTCTCTTGACAGTCCACCTCCTATTCATATTATTATTGTCTAGAGAAGCTTTGTATGCAGTCTGTTATTACTGATCCTTCTCATTTTATCATTCCAAAAGTTTCATCTACTCATGATGTGTGTGCTCATGTGTGTACAGCTCAGCTCCATCTGCACTGCATGCTCAGCTCCTGGTTGCTAATCATGCTGGTAAAATGTTTCGGTTGGCTGAAAAGCAACGCTACGCACATGAGTATGGAGACAGCGGAGTCTGTGAGACAGCCATGCAAGAAACTGTGGCCTCCAGCTGCCTGCAGGAGTTATCTGAGTGGGATTTAGAACAGGAGAAAGGTGCTGAGGCCAAAAGCCAGCACCCAGCAGTGCACACGACTCAGAGCTGGGAAGCACCACATCTGCCGAATTTTACCCAAAAATGCCAGTCTCCATCTGGTGACCATAATGCTGGTTGTACCGAGAGCACAGAAAGTCTTACCCAGAAATCCAGGGACATACCAAGTAAAGACGGGTACAGCAGATATGCTCTCCAGGCATCCAGGATGGACCTTAAAACGTATGAATGATGAGGTTTTTTTTTTTCATTGTTCTTGCTTCTTTTGAAAACATGTACATAATTTATATGTATAATTTATCATTTATCCATTGCTTTTTTATTTGAAGACAAGTGCATTTCTTATGTTTTAGACATTCTTATGTTTTAAAGGAATACCCCAGTTTATTGTCTGTTCACTATCTCTGTAGTCTATTAGCATTTACACTTAATTTGTAAATTAAGCTCTAAATCTTTATCAGTCATCTTTTCAGCTTTTAAAGAATTGTGCTACATGGTCATTTTACTCTATATTCCACTGTTGAAAGTTGGATAAAACTTTATAAGAACAGCTGTAACATTCTCACATTCTTCTGGAGTATAGCTCAGTGGTAGCAAATCTGACAGCAGATCAAGAGGTTTTCAGTTCATATCCAGGGCCACCCTTTCGAAATAATACATTTGCGGTAGTTGTGGGTTTGTGGTTAAGGAACAACCTTGTGAACGGAAGGTCACCATTTTGATTCCCCATACTGACAAGACACAACTTAAGTACCCTTGAGCAAGGCACCTAACCCCTAACTGCTGCTCGAGAACCATAAATAGGGGCTGACCCCTGCTTTGGCAAGTGTGTTCAGTAGAGTGTGATTCACTGCATAGATGGGTTAGATGCAAGAGTTGAAATTCCTCTGTGTGCAAGCACAGTGGTCAGTAGTTTTTTAGTTATGTTTTATCATGAGATCTTTATAGCTGGAGTATAAGAATTGTAACTTTTGTGTCCTATAGTTAAAATGAAAAACTGCCTTTAGACTGCTATTATACATTTTATTTGACAGTTATTGTCTGTTGTAATCACATGGTCACTTCTTGCGTAGTTTAAAAACACTGGTGTATTCATTTAGCAAAAATGTTCCATTATCCATCCGTCATCCCTGAATCACTCTCACATGACCTAAATCCTGTAGCCTGTTCTTACCCCTCAGTTGACTGCTGATGAATTCATTTCATTCGTGACTTAAGAGCTACACGTTTAGTCACCCATAGTCTTTCACTCTTATATTATCTGTAATGACTATCTTTGCTATTATTCAGAGTGGCAGCTGTGGTGATCCAGCGGCGCTGGCGTGAACACAGGCAGAGGAGACGCATGTGCCATTTAAGGCCACCTGCAAAAGCTCATGAAAGATTGAGTCCTCAAAGAGATGTGAAGTCTTGCAAAACCAGGCCAGAGTGCCTTAATAAAGACTACGCCGCCACTGTCATTCAGGTATGGCTTACTTAGTTAGAAGAGAAGTTTTAGTGGTACACAAGGGTGTCTGATCAGACAGAACTTGCACAGTGATACGTTTCTGAAAGGTGGTTTTATGATTTTCATTTTATGAATGTAATAAAGAAAGCTGAACAAAATTAAATCATTTTCATTACACTATTACTGCCATTGGCTTGTTTTGGAATAGTGCGACAGTACTCTTGGATGCAGGCTGTTCTTTGCTCACATAACTTCTGAGACAGATTTTCCCTGTGCTACTCATGGTTGATGAGTCCCCAAGGGTTTGCCAGAGTAAAAAAAAAGGATGAATCAGATTCCAGTGCTTTGGTAAAGTGGGAGCGCTTGGATTCTGATCTGCACTTTTCTGAAGTCTTCCACCCCCCAGTCCGGGGGGAATATAAAGATTTAAGGGTGTCCCAGTGTTCCATTTGTCTTATACTGCTTAAGTCACCGAAAGTTCAAACAGCAGACCGCGGAGCAATTAAACAGAGGTTAACATGTTTTATCTTCCTAATGGGATAACACACAATATTTACGTTTGCGTGTGATTCATGGACCTGTGCTTTCTGCCCTTGCAGGCAGCATGGAGGGGCTACTTGCTACGGAAGAGGCTGACTCGTGCTGTCATGCTCTCCCAGATATCAGAGGCAGACGAGGCCTTTGAGGAGGTGGACATGGATGAATTCATTTTTGATGAGGTAGGAGCAAAGTCAGTGTTGTCATAGCTGGATGGCTTGTGCTGTGACACTGACAGCACCCCTCTGTGGCAGCTGTAGCATGAAGGTGGGGAGTTGTCATTAGCAATTAGCTGTACACAAACGAAAGGCATAATAATCAATGAGCAGGGAAGGCAGGAGGCAATGCTTAGCTTCTTCACAGTGTAACATCACTTTCTGGCTTTTATATCAACCACCATTTTCTGTCTTTTTGACCTTGGTTTTGAGAATTTTAATCCATGTCATGCGTCCATAACAGAGCAACACAGCAAATGTACATGACATGTGTACACGTGCATGTAACACGCCCAAAGTTTGTGGACACCAGCCCATTACATCCATATGTTTGCCTTCCGTATTCTGCTGCCACAACATTGTACTGGTTGCTGTAACGTTAAGTTTTCCCCTCACTGTAACTAGAGGCTCATAAAGACATGCTTTGCTAAGGTTGGTCTGGAAGAACCAGAGTGTTCTGCCCTGACCTCTACTCCACTGAACACCTTAGGGTCGTTCTGGATCACTGACTGCACCTGAGGTCTCCTCACACTGTAGCAGTACCTGACCTCACTAATGCTCTTGTGTCTGAATGAGCGTAAATACCCACTGACACACTCCAAAATCTAGTAGAAAACCTTTCCAGAAGAGTGGAGATTATTATAACAGCAAAAGGGGACTACATTTGGAATGGTACATAGTACATAAGGGTAATGATGTGATGGTCAGGTGTCTTTTTGGCCATGTAGTGTACATATTTATACCTGCTCTTTTGAATACTTACTGAATAGTCAGAATGGGTTGGTAAATTTCTATATTACATTAACCCTATAATGCTGGAGTTTTAGGACAGACTGTACAATGTTCCACTCAGATAACACATCAGTGAATGTTACGCATTTAGGCTAATGTGATTTACTACTTGCTTTGAAGCAATTAACAAAGAAACAGGATGCACTTTGTCATGCAGTCCTTGCTGAGAAATACGTTTCTATTTCAGTCCTCACAATTTGGACATGTGTTCTAAATAGGAAGCCATGGAGAGGGACTGGACTTCTCTGCGATCTGACATGTCGCCGTCCTCAATGCTGCTGCATTCACAACAGCCACCACTGCCAAAGGTAACAGGCTAAAAAACACTCCCACTGTCTGTAGGCCGGCCCAATCCAAGAACCTCTGGGTGATTAATCCTCAAATTTATTACCTCCAAAAACACCATTACGCTCGATGCCGCTTAAAACTTCCTTTGAATCAGCAGATGTCATATTTCAAGCGAGCCATCTGCGTTACAGTAGCTGAGCTATGAAGCAGCGCAGCTGCTAGAATAGAGCTTCTTAATGCCTAATGTAACAACAGTAATGCTCAGGAAAAGATGGTGCTCGAAAATATAGTGCACGAAGAAGGACTTTAACTGGCTGTTTAAGCAGCAGATGTTAACATCAGGATGGTTTTGTCTTTCTTCACTTCATAATTTGTGTATAAGTCTCACCAAAAAATGAAAAAAGACACATTCCATATGTAGTTGCTAGGGCCCTAGAGTATAAAATGTAATGTTTAATGTAATAGCTTTAATTCTGATAAAAGGATACTGTGTGTGATGATTTGATTTGAATTATGTCTTTTTTTTACCTAAAGATTTAAGATTAGGGTTTACAAGATGGATGGTACATTTCTGGAATTCTGGATCTGCATTTCTTTTTCTTGTGTGAAAAGCAGCATATTATAGTGCCTGATCACATAGATTGAATTAATATTATGCTTTGTTGTATTTTTAGCCTCTGCCGCCTCTGCCTGAGCTTCAAAAGAGTGCAACAGTGCAGCCATGGAAGCCCAGACAGGCTTGGATTAGCGGTGAGGAAGCACCAGTGGCAGAGCCCCAGAGTCCATCACCTGATCCAAGAACCAGGTAAACATGTCCTTTTAAAAGACAAAAGTCATTTAATCTAAAAACAAATTGAATTCAACATTAAGTAATTTGTGCTGCTGGTCTGAGATGTTATAATGACTATATTTCAGTCTAATTAAATGGCTGAGAGTGATGTCATGGGAAATTAAACCCCAACTCAAATCCAAACCAAATATTTAGGTATAGTCAAAGTATTTGTTTGTGCTAATTTATGCGGAACATTGTGCAAGTAGATTTTTTTAACATTAATACAAATTGGCTTTTCTTTCCTTTTCTTTTTTGGGGGTCAGATAATCACAATCACAGAGGAACTCCACAGTGCTTGTTTAATTTGGTCTGTGCTGAGCATTTTTACCTAATTATAAAAGAAAGCTGAATAAAAGACTGTAAACATAACTAGGTGTAATTCCTGCCTAAACTGTGAGTGTGTTGCAGTTTGTGTGTGTGTGTGTGTGTGTGTGTGCATATAATAGTGTTATTTAGGACTGTAAGTAAAGAAAAGGGATTGAATTTTGTTTGTATCAAAGTGCAGCTCAGCACACCTGCTCCTTACGTGTGTGAGAGATACTTGATCCTGAAATTCAGAAGATCTGTCTGGCAGGCAAATTTGGACCCTCTGAATTACATTCACATTCAAAATGTAAGATGTAATATATGTAAAATGCAAGAAAAACTGACGATATAAATGAAATGAAAGTGAACTATTTTGCCCTACTGTGTTTGCACACAGAAGAAATGTGACCTCCGCGTTTAACCCATCCGTACAGTGAAACACACACACTAGTAAACACTGGGGGGCAGTGAACACACTTGCCCGGAGCGAGGGACAACCCCAAACCACGGCGCCCGGGGAGCAGTTAGGGGAGTTGGGTGCCTTGCTCAAGGGCACCTCAGTCATGTCTTGCCCTGGGTGGGGATCGAACCCGCACAAATATACTATAGATGTCTGGATTCAGACCTACAAGGTTATTCTAAGTGGTCACCTACAGGGTTATTCTGACTGATTAACTTCAAGATATGATGAAACAGTGAGATAAATAACATAAAAATGATGTGACTCATATCCTGAATAAAGGCCTATGAGAGACTGATTAAAGACTGGTGCCTTAGACAGTGCTCTCCATCATCAAAACAGCAGCTGAGGGAAGAATGGTACTACTACTGGTACTAGTATTAGTCAATACACACTGAATCTGAAAGGTTTGTGATGGTGCAACACCAAACTAATACACTTTATGCTGGCTTTCCTTTTCATTTGTCTCCTGCCTTTAGTAAGTTCCATCTGAGACAGTAGTATAAATACCTTGTGTGTTGCCAAATTACTGATAAATTGTTTTTGCATGTATTTCAGAATGCGATCTCCAGTGTCAACAATGGGAAAAACAGATCTTTCTTTATCAGAAAGATCTGAGAAAATTATGGAAGAATGGTATAGACAACACACACACACACACACACACACACACACACACACACACACACACATATATATATATATATATATATATATATATATATATATGTGTATAGAGAGCGTTTCTCTCCTTTTAGGGGTATTAGCAGCGGCAACACTGCCCATCTAATGCTAAAAAGGGCTCATAGGATGAAGGCCAGGAAGCAGCAGTATCAGCGAAAATTACGGGGTAAACATAATACTTGCATTTATTTGTCTGTTTTTTATAAAAAAAATTATATTCTTTACATATACAGATTATTTTATACTAATTGCCAATAATTCTGTATTCTTATTCCAGCGGTTTTCTCTCTTTATCTGTGTAGCTATCCACATGCCACTATTGTTGTACATGCATATAGCATGAAACTTTCTTGCTGTAGCATTTCACTCTGGTTGAGAAGGATGACTAAATCTTTATGTGCACATATCCGGCATGTGTGGACTATAAGAAAACACTTCTCAAAACAATGTCTGTCTGTAATCAATTGTAAGTGTTTTCCCGTCTTTGCCTCTGGTTGGTGTTATACTAGCACGGAGGCTTTCCTTTTAGAGCAATGGAACATGAAGTAAGAGCGAGCAGCTCTCCTTCTTCCCGTCATGTTCAATTTGCCTGAATTTCTGAGCACTTGCCGGGATCGACTGTTTCTTCACTGCTCTGTGTGCCTAAGCCTTGGATATTATTATGAGGAGCTACAGAAGAGTTACTTGTCCTAAGGTTACTTCACGGTGCTATGAGCATAAGAAGAACCCTAGGGATAGTCGCCCTGATCTGTGCCAAGTTCCCAGAGGCCTGGCCTGGAGCTGGATTTGATCAGGGTCAGAAGAGCGTGACTCTTAATGCCACAAATCCAATCATGGGTCCATGAAATGAGGGCCTGTGTGGAGCTCAGAAAGCCTCTGCTCCTGTTAAATCTGTGCACGGTGCTGATTCAAAGTGATGGTGTGGTTTGGGTCCGTGTCTGAGCATGACCTCACTTTAACTCTGTGTCTGTCTCACAGACCCTGTGGTGCGTTTGGCCCTGTTCAGGAACCACAGCATGAGGCCTGTGGTGATGGAGACCCAAAGATCCAGACCTGCATTTAGAGAAGAAATTGAAGGTAGGATTGAGACATTACAGATCAACTGATGTCACCATTAAAAAAAAAAGCACCACAAGCTCTAATGTCTATAGTCTAGCATGTTCTTAATAGTAACATACAGTAATGTGGAAAATGTTAGCATTTTTTGGGGGGGAACGTGGTCTGAGTTAGAACTTTTTGGTTCACTGGGAAACCTGGGCAGAGCTTACCTTGATCAAATTGAAGGCACATGACATGGCGGTTAATAGCCAGCCATTAAGTTGTTTGGGATGATGGAGAATAAACAAGATGATTGTATTTCAAGAGGACTTGGTTGCAGAGCCGAAGTGTGAAATCGAGTTAAGTGCAGAGGAGGTAGAGCACTGAGGGGTTCCAGACTCCTCAGTGTGAGCGTGAGAGAGAGACAGAGATCTGTCTGTAGTTCAGTGTCACTATAGTAAAGAGAGAGATTAGACTTTTAGCTGGAGGGGCTGTTAGACAGAGGACAGTGGGGGTGATTATCATTTGAATAGGGTAGCAAGAGAAACAGGTATGAAGACACAGAGATGTCTTCTTACTGACACTTAGTCTATTCAGAAGGCAAGGAAAACATTTTTCTCTCTTTATGCAAAAGATTTCTCTCTTTCTGTTTTCCCTCTCTTCTTCCTCCTCGTCTTCTTCTTTTTTTGTTGTTGCGATTTCTCCAGCGGTCCCCTGGTGTATGTAAGCTGATCCCTATTTTCAAGTGGGTTACTTCATGTCCAGCACATCCACATAAGAGAGCCTGGATAAAATAAACACGGGCGAGTCGGATATCTCGGAAAGAATCTGTCACGGCTTTGGGGGCTAATCACCTCCAGAAGGGGGCTCGGAGCAGGGGGCTGAAATGCAAGCCGGGGGAGAGCAAGGGGAGCGGCACGTGGCCCGAGGCGCGAGGGCATCCCTGGGGGTGCGGCGTTGGTGCCTTGCGCAGGTCAGACTCGACCACGCACCCCAAAACACATCAAGAGAAGGAGAGCTTCACCTTCACAAGCTGTCACCCATTCCTCTTTCAGAGCATAATATATACGAGTCATGGAACAGATTAGAGTTTGTGCCCTAAAGTTGTATTTTATGTTATTAAAATAGAGCACAGGGAATAATTATGGGAAATAATAATATAATGCAATAACATAATAATAATGTTATATAACCCAAATATAGTTTATGTGCGCAATGAATGTGCTTCTGAAATGGAGCAAATATTAGTACTATCCTACTAATAAAGTAAATACAGAATATGGTTCTATGAGTTATACGAGAAAGAAACATCACTTTTCCGCCATCACTAGAGCCCCGTCACTCTCTCACTGCAGCTTATACCCGTAACCAGGGGTGGATTTCACCAGCCAGTAGAAGGCTGTTGTTTTGTAAGCGTGCGCTCAAGAACTGCATATAAATCCTGTGCCCAATATTCTGACCTCTCGAGTCGTTATCTGCTCAATTTCACACTTCTTGTGTGGAAAACGAGGTTCTTGAAATGATTTACTCCAGAGAACCTACTGAATGATAGACCTGAGGTCTGTTGAGATAAGTTATAACCAGTGAGTAGTGTAATTCATCAGGGTTGCACTACATATAAGGTGAATGACTTGATTTGCCTTTTGTATATTGCAGTGGAAGCTTTAGGCTTTTTTTTGTTTGTTTTTTGTTTGTGTAAATTTTTTGGACGCCTTCCTCAGACATCTTGGCCTTGTATCCTATGTTTCCGTTCCTCAGGTAACATGATTATTTAGATGGTCATGCTGTTATAGATAAGTATGATAGATATTCAGTGAGATCATGTTCAGCACCGAGCAACACACAGAAATAGTCCAGCGATGATTTATTATTTTTTTATTTTGTATTATTTATTTGTGTTTTAATCTGGGGAATATTCTTTCATACAGTATATGTTAATAAGATTCACATGTAACTCGCTGATGATAAAACATTGTCGGTTTGTCTCATTTTTTATTGTCATTCACAAAAACGGTTTATCATCTTGCTCATCAGCATGTAGTTGTTGACCCGAACACATATTAGGTTAGTTTTATTTGGCATTGATATCTTGATGACTGTTATAGATCTGCCTTTTAGCCAATGTTTCGTACACCCTTTGAGAAGCATGCAAAGTTGTGTGTGTGTGTGTGTGTGTGTGTGTGTGTGTGTGTGTGTGTGCGTGCTTGTGTGTGTGTTGACCGCTGGTTGACCGCCTGTGGTCTGCTCTCTGGAGGTGAAGGCTTGACCTAGGGCAAATGAAAGTAGGAGACAGAACCTCACGATAAAAGACCTGACCTCCTCCTTTGAGTCTGCCAAGAGAACTCCCAAACACTTTAAGCCCCATGGGTATAACATACACACACACACACACACACACACACACACTTGCACTCTTATATATGCACACAGACATGCAGAGTATAACATCCTTTCAGTACAAGAGGCCATTTCATGTTTGGTGTGTTTGTGTGTGAGTGTGTGTGCTTGTCTGTGAATGTGTGTGTGCTTGATGACCCATGGCTTCATTGTGGTCAGATAGATCTGCCATCTCCAAAACTGAATTCCAGTGGAATGAGCTAGTCCCCAAAAAAATGCCTCAAAACTGAGTCATCATGCAAGCGAGCATATTCTCTGTTTTATAATCTGGATCAGTTCGGTCAGTGATCGTGTCATTAAACTATATTTTATATATTAACATTTTAATATTGTATTTTTCTTCTTCAAAGCATTAGGCTTAGTAATTATTTCTTTCACTAAGACAACATACTACGAAAACACAGTAATTAGAACCATGATGGCAGGTTTTTATTTCTCTTGTACGTCTGTAAACTGCGTCTGACCTTGTGTTTGTGTTCCGGGGTGGACAGGGAGGCCTCAGGTACGCTGCCCACTGCACTTTGACGGCATAGCATGGGGAGGCTGAAAGAGCTGATTCTCTGATATGGTGACATGTCTGCTTTGTTGTTGCCATAGTCAACTCCATATTACCTAATGTGCTTAAGGCCCCGCTTAACAGGCGTGACTCCTGGGGTCTATGACGTCCAGAGGCTGTGGCGATCAGGGACCATGCAGGGACCTGAGGGGGTCTGATTTCTACTCAGCCGTAGCCGGGTCTAACATTCTACCTAAACTCTTTATAAATTCTCATACTAAGCTAGTATACACTGTAACTAAGGGTTATATATGTTACTATTTCATTAGAGGTATCTGTATTTTGTGCTCTTGTATATTTCCTACTACTACTGTATATATTAAGGTGAGACACTACACTAAGAAATGATTCATTTGCTTAGTAGGCTTTCAGATTTTGGATAAATAACAGCTATGACAATTTCTTGCTATATTTTTAAAATGTACAAATTTTCTTGCTATATATATTTTTTATTTATTAAACCTTTAATTTAATTTGATTGAATTGAAAAAGGATAAAGAAAAAGACAGATAGAAGAAAAAGGCAAAGTAACACACAAAAGTCAAGCATAAACATTTATGACAACTCATACTTGGTAGTGTGGGAAATAGTAGATATAATCTTATATTTTTGAATGTTTTTTTTTTATAGTTTTTTCTTTTAACATATAAAGAACCACTATTTATTAAGATCCAGCCTTCTTTAACTATTTACTCATTGAGTCGCTCAACCAGACCCTCAAAATCTTAGTTGAAAACATCAAAATGTTGATAAATGTTAGATTTGTGTCTTTTTAATTTTTTTTCATAAGAGGAAATGATTAAATTAAACATATAAAACATAAGGACGGATGTCTATGAAACCATCTTAGCATTCACAGTGAAATAAATATTTTAGCTGTACCATAATTAAAATATGTGATTTTATCCAAGGTATCTAAGTATGTAAGTTTATACTGAAATAGCTTCATTTGCATTAATAAATATATTTTATTATATTCCACAACTATTCCATTAGCAATGCATATGTTTTTTTTTTTAAATGTACATAAGCAGTAAGGTGTTCTATTAATCATTCCCACTATTATCAAGATATATCAGACTTGTATTGACATTTTTATTATCTATTTAAAATCTGTAAAGAACCTCTTTATTTATGACCATCATTTATATAATTTATATCTATTAAATATCTGACTAGTCTAAATGTTTCCCCTTTATGACTTTTCAGCACCATTAAGTGCTTCCTCCATTTGAACTCTATATGAGAAGTTAATCACTTGACATTTTTAGTGGATTTCCAATTAACCCATGACGACTGTACCCCATTAAACCCCGGCTGCTCTTTACATCTTGGCAAAACCATGAGAAGGATTTAAATAAGTGACTCATTAGTTCCAGCACTTGGCTGTCAAAAGTTGTTATCGATTCGCACTCTTCCCTGGCTGCACCGCTCTCCACTGAGAGTTTGTGTTTTTGCTTTGAGTTACAGCTTTCTGGTGGCGTGCTTCGACACTGACTGTAAATCATGTGCTTGCTTCCCCTCTGGATGTTCGGGGTAAATTAATATCACAGCTCAGCAGGTTTAAAAAGAGACCACAAAACTTACTGAAAGCAAACCTCTTTATGTGCCTCAGTGAGCCACCGCTGAAGCGTTATAGTAATTACCCCTCAAAGCTTTCCAAAACAAATGGCCTCCTAAGCTGGAGTGTAAACAGGCCATGCTGCTTGCATTGATCTCTGAAGGCTTGATAAACTCTACATTGTTAACTGTCTGTCAAACATTCAGCTTTCCTTTTTCTAGAGTTTGAATAGAACTGTATTTTCCACTTTCATTTGTATTGCCTTTTTATCTATAATTCATGCTCCTGGTAAGTTATACAGGTTTTTTTCCACGCCTTTTATAAAATTCTGTGGTGACTTCACTGTTGATGGGGCCAGAGGTCCGTGCATGACAAAAACAAATTATTCTTATTGGAAGCTGACTTTGATGTTTGATGTCAAGTGTAGCTGGCAGAGCAGACATGAGCGCTCAGGAGGCACTAAGAGGAGAGTCAGAGCAGATGCAGATGCAGACACGCCACAGAACCTACCAGTGGCTGCAAACCCAAAGCGTCCTGACCCGGGGAAGCTCTGCTGCCTCCGTGAGGTGAGTGGGTCATGCATGATGAGAACTTTCTGATCTACGACTAATACGTAATCAGGTTACGATGTACACGGACAGCATGATTCTGTATTTCAAATCGAATTTGCTTTAGGCTAAATTTTTGTATAAGCAATATAATTGGTTAAAGTACTAGTCTGGTAACTTTACCTGTACGTTTCTAGTGATCATTTCCTCCCGGAGATTGACCCTGAAATTCTGAGCGGTGGAAGGGTTCAGCTTGTGGTAAGGGCCTTGATTTAACATCAGAAAATCACAGTGCTTCAGGGATCAGCCTTAACAATATGTTCAGTTACTCGTAGAAAAATGCACTGAATAGCTATTGTTATTATGGTGATGTGTTGTGCTAGTGTATGACTGGGTCGGATTTTCAGGCTTCTACAGGGTACAGAGAAGCTCCAGATGTGAGGCAGTGGATTGATGGCACTGGCTTCTCTTCACCACAGAACCACCAGACTCACACAAGGACACACTCGGCTGGACATTCAAGTGGGTCTGAAATTCTAGAAATTATTTACACCCCAAGAAAAGTAAAATAACTCAAATAAACAGCAAACTGTGTGACTATAATAAACTGTGTGATTACATACATATATA
>JAOVVF010000036.1:24944734-24979035 GCA_028565595.1 Duopalatinus emarginatus | reverse complement strand
TAACTTTATTAGCCCACTATGTAATACTGATTACTGAATAGTCTATTAAACCTGTTATTTAGTAGTGTGGTCTATTAAGGTTATATATTATATTTATATATTATATTTATATATTGTGTTTATGTTATGTTTTTATAAATTTCTAGTCATTTTGTCATGGCTCATACTGTGTTAGTATCTTGTACCCGTTCATCATTCAAAGCTGTAACAAATTTAATCTAGGCCTACTAAATGAGTGACCTGATATCTTTCCAGTATGTTTTTATACATATGCTGTATTTGTCTACAGCAGCAGCAGCTCCTCATTACTGCAGCACGAAGGCAGATGACGGCGGCGGACATGCGGACCTCACGGGGCCGCTGGATGAGCGCTGTGGTGTGAGAACATCACCGGGGACAACCGTGCGGGACAAAACCGACCTAGATGACATTGGTGAAAAGTGTGACAGCAATGTGTCCAGTAGCAAAAAGAGACGCCATCGGACCACGTTCACCAGCGCCCAACTCGAGGAGTTAGAGAAAGTCTTTCAAAAAACGCATTATCCAGATGTGTATGTGAGGGAGCAGCTGGCCATGCGTACCGAGCTCACCGAGGCCAGAGTGCAGGTACTGTGTGCTATTGAATTTAATGCATGCATGACTCAGAGGTCTCATATATACATATGTGTGTGTGTGTGTGTGTGTGTGTGTTTATAAAGCACTTTTTAAACAGGTCTACGCAAAAGCATACCCAGGCGTACGCGCACATACGCAAACGTTTGCACACTCTTGGGGCAGAATAAAAGAGCAAGATTGTGTTGTTTTTTTAGTTTGTTATTTGTTCTTACAAATAAAAAAGTCAAATAGTGTATATTAAGACATTATTAGGATAATAAATAAAATATAGTTCCAAAATGTTCATGTCGCTTTATGAATGTTATATAAGTATAAAAATGAATTAAATATAAAGCTGCCTGTTTTGCATCCTGTTTGGATTTCTTTGAGTTGTAAATCACTCTATACCGACTTTTATTATTATTATTATTATTATTATTATTATTATTATTATTATTATTATTATTATTTCCACTTTTATACTCTTTATACTCTTATTCTAACCACAGGACAATATATTTTTCTGTTTTTTTCTTGAATCTGCTTTAAGTATAACAATGTACAGGTCTGGGGGCAGCATGAAAAAATTCTATTTCTTCTAGATATTGGATTATTGCCTTGCATAAACACCCCTGTTTACTTTGTTTGTATTATATAAATGGAAAAGACAGATCTGGGTGTGAAATTATATGCAAAACACATCCGCAAGCATGTATATAAACACCAGAAATAGCGCAGCAATATGACCTGAACTAGTCTAATCCCAAAATGTGGAGAATAATAGCATGCTTTCATCTTACATATAAAGAGGTGCATGTTTAAAGCACAGAAAGTTGTGCACAGTGATACTGAGAGTAGTGATGAATTTATTAAAAATAGTTTAAAAGACAAGAATAACATTTGAATTACTATTAATGTATTCCAGATGGTTAAATAATGACCTGTGTATTGTGTGTTCCATTGTGAAGGTGTGGTTTCAGAACAGAAGGGCGAAGTGGAGAAAGAGGGAGCGCTATGGACAGATCCAGCAGGCTAAAAGTCATTTTGCAGCCACATATGACATTTCAGTACTGCCCAGAACAGACAGTTACTCCCAGGCAAGTAAAGCGGTTTATTTATTTATTTATTTGATTTATAAAACAATGGCACGCACATTTTTCCACAATTTTTCCAAAAACCACTTCCTCTATTTTGTTTGTGCATTAGGCTCAGTGAGATGCTCTACATTTGACTGTCCTGTGCAGCTTGTCTTTTTTAACACACTCAAAACAACATCTAAAATGCATTATATATATATGTGTTTTTTATTTATTTAGATGTGAACTGTAGCTATATTATTTACTGATTGAGTAGCAGCCATTGTAATTTCTTTTGCTGTGGCAGTTTTATATCACATAGGCCTGTTGTTCTGGTCTTGGTGTAATTGACGACTGTTTCACCCTTTTATTATGGTTATCTATACTATACAGCATAGTGTTTCAGTAATTTGAATTTATACGTCCAGGGCCCCAGAGTATCGTAGAGTTCATATGAAGTGTTTAGTGTGATAGCCATGGTCTTAGGGAAAACAGGCCTACAAGGCCTACAAGCTACACAGGTCAAACTGACAGGAATAAGAAATGTAGCTAAAAATGCATTAGCCACCTAAAATAAAATTAATGGAGTGCTTCATTAAACTAGGAAATTATGAGACGCTAAATTGTCCAAAACAAACATCTGCGTTTATTGAATGCGTAAAAAATATACCAGAATAACAGCACAGCCCTGCTTAACAGCGACCCTAAAACTAGCGCACCTGGCGCCTCAGAGAGCTAATTAAAAATATACAGATCCACCAATCAGCAGTCACCAATTAACAGGTAGCCTATAGCAACAAAGCACCTGCGATTCACGTGCAAACCCCGCGTGAGGGTACGCTGGAAACATCAGTTGACTGTAGGCTTGTAAACCTGGCTCTAGGATTATGTGTATAAGTCTGTGATCTTCAGACATTATTAGTGTATTTTAAAAGTTGTGGATTGTTTTAAGACAGTCTAGGAAAAAAATATATAAATAGATTTTTAATGTATTTAAAAAACAAACAAACAAACAAAAAACGACAACCAGTTTAAAATCTGAGCCATACATACATGTATCACAATACTTTTGAATTTATTGAAATAGGCTATAATACAATACTTTAATTGAGGATACCACAATAACCTAAACTGCTAGGTAGCTAGAGAAACTATTTTTGTTTAGTGATCATCTTCGTCATTTCATAAAACAACCCAAAATGGTATTGTTGGTGATAATAACATAAATACACAACTGCTCAATATGTGAGAAAAAAAACCAAACAAACAAAAATAAGAAAAAAAGGAAGAAGACGTAGACTAGTAAATGCTAATGACATTCAATCCTAAAATTAGTCCCCAGTATTCAAAAACTGAGAATGAATAAAAGCAAACATAGTGCTTAATATATTAACATTTATGTAAATATTTTTATTGTATGTCTGCATTAATTAATTAGTATAATCTATTTTATGGTGCCTACATTTATATTTATAGTGTTATAATGATTCATATTTACTTTGAGACTGACTGCAACTGAATGCCTCTCCTTTACTGTATTTAGATCGTATATCTGTTTTTTGTATTTATTTAATAATTGTTTATTACATTGTAAAAAAATATTTAATTTTTTTGACAGTTTCCCGTTTTCTAATATCTAGGCTTCATCTTTTGTCCTAGTTTATTTCCTCCAGTCACTTGGGTAGATTCTGAGAAAATATCCCGCAAAAAATCATGAATACTTGAACTGAATAGTTCAAGTTACAGGTAGAAGTGAACAGGGAAAACTTTGCCTTTTTGTGTTATATAAACTGAATCACTCAGACTGGATAAACTGGAGTAGGTGCTTGTAGCAAACAACCTGTACATTTGTGTAATATTAACTCAATCAAAAGAACTATAAGTTAACTGTAACATAAAGTTTTACAGTAACCCTGCTTGCCTTGGGTAAAACAGTCATTTGTCTAATTACTAGTTGCAAGTCTTGAAATATAAAGACATGTTTTATGAAAAAAATGTATTTCATAAGTTAAGTGGATAAATTGTAATGAAATGTAAAATTCATGTTTAGAAACTTTTACCTGCCAGCGTACTTGCTCATCAGCCTAAAATATATACAGACTTTGTATAATTAAACATCTCTTTGACAAGTTCTCTTTTTTTGACCCCAAACAGATACCCAATAACCTGTGGCCAGCTCCAACCCCTGGTGGCTCAGTGGTTTCCTCCTGCATGCTCCCGCGTGGTTCTCCTCCATGTGTACCATCTCCGTACCCTCACTCACCCCGGGCTCCTGAACACAATTACATAAGCTTTCCCAATCACCAGCAGAACCAGTTTGGTGTCAATCCTGTCTCCCTCAACAACTTCTTTACTGATTCACTTTTGGCTCCAGCACCAAATGGTCATGTAGCCTTTGAGAGCAAACCAGAGTTTGAGAGGCGGTCATCCAGCATCGCTGTTCTCAGGATGAAGGCCAAAGAGCACACAGCCAACATCTCATGGGCTATGTGATCCCTGTGCTCAGACTCTTACTCTAAACAGTATTAAAAAACTTTAATGTATTGATAAAGACACAGATGTGGAACATTTTTTTTTTCTCTACGAAGGACTCCCTGCTATTTGAACCGATCATTCTCAGATAAGGTTCCACCGAGGAGCTTCACTTTGAGCCAGCATCATGTTTTAGTCTTATTTTGAACAATGTGACAATAGAAAATGGTACTTGATTTACACATTGTATGTAAATGAATGCCTTATGATTGTCAACAAACTTTTGCAATAGTGTGCTTTATTATGTATGATGCACTTATAGAGGTATGAAAAAAGTAACACAGGGAGTTTTACAAAATTTTACTGCATTTTGTACTCAGGACTTGGAGTGGACATAATGTCTTTGATATGTTTATACATGTCATATGCCTGTGTGCCTTTAAGCAAAGCTGTGTACAACTTATAAATGTGGCTGGCTGTTGATCTGCCATAATCAGAGGGGCACATTGCACTCTGGGATTGTATTTTTTATAAATTTATTTGGAAAATCTACAACTTTTGTGATTTATATACTGTATCTTGCCCCATTTCTGAGAAAAATCAAATGTTATACCTTTATCCTAGATTTTTAAAAATAAATTTGAACCTACATTTAATGGTGGTGGTAATCGTGACTCATAGGTTTGGAGTCTGGATTGCTGATCAGAAGGTTGGGGGTTTGTGGCCTGACACGTCCAGGATTTCAACAGAAAGGGCATATGGTATAAAATAGAACAAGATGAAGCGAAGTGAAAAAAATCAAGAAAATGTAAAAACTAATAATCAAAATTGACTAAATTGACATCAGCAATTCCGAATCCAGTTTAATAAAGTTTGTTCATCCTATCCTTGGAAACTCTGAGTGTGAGGGGGGAACATGCAACAGATGAACTGGTGGACAGCACTCATATAATTGCACACTCATTCACACCAACTGAAAGCAACTTAGTGCAGCCAACCTACCTACTAGAATGTTTTTGGTTAGTAGCTAAAACCTTAAGGAAATCCACAAAGATTCAGGAAAAACTTCAAACACACAGGAACCCAAGCTCATGGTAGAACAAGTGAACCACTTGTCGTTCATGTGATATTTCATTCACATGTACATTCTTGTTTTGTATTCAGCAACAATTTTAAGTATATACCTACATATTTTGCATAATTAAACATTAAAGTCTAGTGCTGTACCTTTCTGTGTACATTTTTATATTAAATGTACCTTATAGAGTAATAATAAATCAGTACATGTTCTGACAATAAATATTTTTGGGTCATAAAACCTTTAACAGGTTACTGGACCAAAGCCACTGTCTTCTATATGAGATGTAGAAGATATCGTAACATTTTCTTTTGTATCAATTAAAACAGTTCATTCTGTCCAAATGGTGGTTACTACATTATTTACTGTTTCATATATTTTTTAGTTTAATATTAAAATTATTTTCTATTCTTTTTATGAAACAATAAGCTATTGTGGTAAGTATGTTGTTTTTAAACCCTAATATAATATAAAAGTAAGAAGCTACACCAATGTCTTGTATTAAAAATTAAATAAAATATCAGATGGTTTAATATTTTAAAGTTATTACAGAATTGTCGGAATTAGGACTGCCAACCTCTGCCTCTATGTGCCAAATAAAACATTTTCTTCTGAAAGTACATTTCCGCTGTGCAGTGTAGCCAAAAGCAGCATCAATTTCTAAACTTAATAGTTTTAAAAATCATATTTTGGGGCCATAAAATCAAGATCCTGCTATAGGATCACGACAGAACAATATATCAGTAAAATTTATTGACCCAATTAATTTTCTTCTTTTTTTTTTTAAGTACCAGTTAGCTTTGGGTATGCACAAGTGGAGTTAACAGTTTATGATTATAGTGTTTTTAATAGACCAGACTATGAGTGTGTGTGTGTGTGTGTGTGTGTGTGTGTGTGTGTGTGTGTAGATGTTTGTTCATGAATTCTTAAGCTCTGTAGCAATCTATCTCTGAATATGGCATCTCTGCATCAATGTTCACTCTCTGCAGAGTGTCTGAGTGGTCCTCCCTGCCGTAGTTCTGCAAGACAGATGAAGCAGGACATATGAGCAGTGCAGACGAGATCCATCAGCAGAACTCAATGGGTTTGACCTGAAGAGGTGAGGCTTAGTCATTAATACAGAGGCACACACATGTGGGGGAGGAGACGAGCCTCCCTGCAACTCCACACTGCAGCCCAGCTTTTAGGCCTGCAATCGAACTGCTCAAGCTTGTCACATATTTTCATGTCATGGACATCATTTTTTGTCATGGAAAGCATTTTCAAGCCAGTCGTATGTCTGAATGACCTGTGCCTGGATTTGTCTTTACAATGGAAACAAGTGCCAAATAGTTTTTATGGCTGGGATTTGTGTGTCATACCCAGCCAGATAAGATTTTTGGCATCATGGTGAGCCCAGTTATACTACATCCCAGTCATATAGAGAGCCTTGAAATAAATAGCACTTCATATTTAAAACCTATAGATAAAATTGTCAATGGATATAAGTTCTCTGAAAGATATTGCAGTTTTTTCTTAGCCCAGAAATTCAGATAAGGCAGAAAATCAACAACAGGACATTATTAAGGTCTTTCAATGAACTGGCATCCCATCCAAGATGAATTGTCTCATCCTGCACCGAGTGTTATCAGGATAGACTCATGGATCCATCATAACCCTGGGCAGGATTACTCAAAGTGAGTGAGGTCTATAAATTGATTAAAGGTGCATGCTACATGTGTTATATACCATCAGAATAAAAGCATTTAAACATCCTGCATAACATTTACCTATTCCATTTACCTATCTTAAGTTTATATGAAAGTCATCAGTGGCAGTTTGGTGTGATTATAAGTGTTTTAATCCACTTATACCATAGCAATATACCAACATTTTACCAAAATAGTTACTTGACAATGCAATGACTCCTTTCTTAAATGTTAAATGGATGTTGCATGCAAATTTATTGTATCTGTTAGGATATTTACTCTGTGTTAATGTTTTTAATAGCACATGTTTATCCATTTATAATAAGACATTGATTATGTAGAGAAAACCTATGACTTATGTCTTGTAGTCAGCAATACTGTCTGCATGGTGCTTATTTTAGCAAAAGCATTGTGGAAGAAATCTATATAACATATTTAATAGTACAATACACCACATTGTACTAGTTCGCATGGATTATATTATTATTTCAGACCTGGAAAAATAATTAATATTTCTCTCTTAATGTGCCAGGAGTAGATTTCCAAAAACCTTTTCCTGTAGGATCCAGTCCAACCTGTCATGAGCTTAAATCAATGATCCAGTCTTATATATTGTAATATGATGAAGACGCTGAAATGTAAATAGGAAATACTAACATCTATCCAAGGATCAATGCTTAACCATTTTGGTTTCATGTATTAAGGCTTTTTTTTACTTCCTCATAAGTCTAGTTTTGTATGAACAATTTAACCTGAGAACAATTATGGGCTACACTACAAATGCTTAAACAGTCGGTATGATGACACAGTACAGAGACCCCTGGTGATGCCATGACACACTAATGGATTGTTACAGACACCACAACACTTTGGTTGTCTCCTTATAATGAGACAGAACATCTTTGCCACACTGAGCATTCCTGATGGTTTTCCCAATCTATGTCCAGGAACTCTCACTTCATTTAAAATCTTCGCTTCAACAGCTGAATGAACTCATTGGATCTGTTTTTTTCGTATGAGATTTTTCAAAGCCACTGAAGCAAAGATGAAAAATAAAGGCATATATTCTTTTGTGCAACATCGTATTATGAAACCAAACAAGGAGCTTAGGGACTTACTGTAACAAGCCCAATATGTAGTGAGCCCATGCTAGGCCCCTGGCATTACATCTGGCATGACTTGTTTTTCTTTCGATCTGAGCCTTACATACACTCTGTGATGGAGCTTCCATCCGAGCCCCATCACTCAGAAAAACTCCCAGCATGAAGCAGGCCCTGGTGTTTTTAGAGCCTGTCGAGCCTGGGGCCGGCGATCGCTCTTCTCGCGCCGACGTCTCTGTCTGCTCTGTTCTGCAGAGCAGCACTGTTCACTGTGGCACACAGCTTCATGATTTATGAACCGCTTCCAAGAAGCACTTCTCCTGTGCAATAGAGACCGAATGACTTATTGTGTGTGATGTGATTTTTTTATTGGCTTTACACACAGAGCTGAGCCGGATTTGAGGGCAGTGTGAAATCATATAGATTAACTCGAACACTTGTGGTTAAGATGCGTGTGGACGCTGGTAAATAAAAATGTCAGAATGAAGAGTGGTGCAATTCCTTTTGCTACATATTTGCCACAAGCTCAAGGTGGTGGACTTTTTTTGAGTATTGATGAGTATAGTGTAATTACACTCTACTCTCTAATAATAGAACAATTTCATTATTTTACTCCATAGTGCTGCTGAACTCTGGAATCTGATTGGCCAGAAGGTGCTGATTACACATCTATAACTGCAGAATTCAGAGAGTAATACAGGCTGCAAGCAAATCATGCAGACATATTAACACAACAGCTAACTGAAACAAAACCTCTATAATCAAGACTAACAATAAATGGATGTAACATGTCTTATTAAACCAAGAACAATATATAATCATTCATATAGTGAAGGCTTCTGTAAAGTGCTGTTTATTTTACAATAACTAAAGGAGTCCTTAGTGTCAGGGATTTGGCAGTCCATAAATCTTCCTCTACAGAATTTGCCAGGACTTTGACATTCCAGTTTCTTGCAGGACAAGCTACAGTTTGGTCTTGATAAAGAAAGAGGAGGTTAGTGACTAATTTGTAATAACAAATATTCTACTACATTGAGTGCAACCACAAACAGATTATATGTCTGATATGTTGTTTTTTTAGATTTTTAACTCAAGAACAACCGAGACAGCCATTTTAACCATTTAGAAATTTTAAAATGTAATATAGCTTTGACATAATCAACCACAGATGTCTATCAATCTGTGAATGTCATTACATTAAAACATATTTTATTTTTTCATATTATGTCATGTCTGACATTGTTATGAAATTTTTCTTACAAAGCAAAAACATGTTTTGAGTATTTATACCTCGACAGGCTATAGACTTTTGACATTCGCTTTGAGCGATGTCGCCTCTCCACAAGCTATCCTGACAATGCGGCTACAGTTTACCTCAAAAAACATCCCGCAAAACTTAATGCTGATGATGATGTTCATCCATCGATGACCATCAATGATGACCATGGCTCCAATCCGGGCGTGAACTAGCTGTCCACATGAAGGACACATGTGAGAGTTTTGGGGTAATGGGGGTTGATGTAGCTCTGGACTTTTTGAATCTTACTGCAAGTAGTCTAGCTGCATGTCAAACAGCACACAAAATGAAAATGAGAAGTTACATTACTACATGATTTCTAAACAATACTTCACTGTTTTTAAAGAATATGTTTATTTCATAAATATAACTGAATCTGGTTCCTGTTATTACCAGTTCTACTGTTTTATTTATCTGGTAGTTTAATATTAACCATTTAATCTAAGATGTAAAAGCTCTTACTTTATTTTTGTAATTTTTATAAAGAATTTTGTATTATTATAAAATAAATAAGCATGCACATTTCAAACAGCCATTCTACTTGTTTTGAAATCTTGGGCTTTCTAATGTTAACTAATGAAAACTTTAACTGTTGGCAAATTGTTGTGATATAAGAGGAATAAAACAGCTAGGAAAATCACACCACACCTATTGTTTATTATTGTCCTAAAACTACACACCATGTTGTCTTTTACTCCTTAAACAGGCATGACAACATGCCTCAACCTAAACAATCTAAATGAGAAACAAACCCAACCCATCTATCACACAGTTATTCTGTCATTTTTCCACCATTTTATTAGACATTTAATGTTCCAAAACATCCGCAAGACTAAAAGTATCACTATAATTAAAGGGGCATAAATAAATCATTCCCTTACCAGTCTCTCCCATTTCCATCCTCTTCAAGTTATTAAGAAAAAAACAAAACAAAGCCTGCAAATTGTCATGTTACCAAGAAATCAGAAAGGTCTTAGACTTTTCTGTGACACCAGAGACGCTTTCAATAAACATGAATATGTTCATCATGTCAATGATCAGACATCATTCTTTGTAAAAATCTGTTTATTATGAACACACACACACACACACACACACACACACACACACGCACACACAGAGCGAGAGAGAGAGAGAGAGAGAGAGAGAGAGAGGGAGAGAAAGAAATGAGAGCACACAACATATCCCCTCAGTTAGGGATGAGTGCAGATATGTAGTGAATATCCTCATGAATAACGAGATGAGGTTGCTCTGCTGCACCTGCTGAGATAATGATGTTTACTAATGCCATGACAAACAGCAGCAAACACAATTATAAACACACAATTAATTATCAGAGACAAACAAACTCAACATGCACCAAAATTTGTTCTGACGTCCAAGCACAAGCCAACAAATTACAGGCATGTGAGAATGATTCATTCTCCTGATCAGTATTCTACACCTTACTTTAATGCATTTCAAAATGTCACATCCTGGCGCATCATGTTCTGGCTGAATATTAAACTTAAACAGCAGTTTATACTTGATTAGATGAACATACCAGCCATAAAAATGCCTTATAAGTGGCTATAATAGCAGAATTTAAATCATACTAAGCTTACTAAAGCGCATAAAATGATTATAATTTTTGCCATTAACTTAACTAAAGTAAAATCCCATATCAGATGATGACAGATGAGTTAACCCCTCCCCTGTAATCAGCATCCCACTGGACTCCCAGCAGGATGTCTCTCTTCTAATGCCTGGATTTAAAGCCGCCAGTCCCCATCATTTGCAGAAACTCAAAAACTAAGACACTGTCTTAGTGGTCTACAAGGACCCATGCAGCTTTTACCTACAATGTGATCAGAAACTACACATTAACACAGCAAGCTTCTTCTTCACTTTTAATATGTAAGAAAAAAAAAGAAAGAAAAAAAATTAAGTGTATTTTAACTTGGTAAAGCAAATGATCAGGACTTGAGGTATAAATTGAATGAGTGTGTGAATGTGAAGATACCTTATGATAGACTGGTATCTAATCCAGGCTGTTTTTCCGCCTTACATCAGGATAGGGTTCCTACTAAAGATAAAGACATAATAAAATAATAAATAAACCGATTTTTTTCCCTTTTATCACACATTGTCATGTTGTTTTTTTAGCTAACTTGTCTTTAGGTTTATTAGATATACAGATTTCTTATGTGCTTTTATAGAAAATCATAAAATGCAGTATACTTTCCTCTTCAACAGCAAAAAGTTCAAATTCTCCAAGTCACATTTCAAACATTTACCACTTTAAGGCACATGCTGACTCAGTGATAAATGTAGTGTGTTGATGGAGACAGCGACCTGTCCTTTGATGATAAACATTCGTTCTGAACCTCCCGCTACACGTAATCTCCACAGGCTGGACAGTGACATATCACCCCGTCACAATCCCATGAACTAATGGAGGACGTGTTCATTTTCTTATCACATATATTGATGTGATTGGATGACCCTTGGGCCACCTGAGACTATGGACTTTGTCAGATTTTCCTTCCCCCCTATAAGACTTTGAAGTTCATGTCCCTCCGTAGAAAATTCTCACTAGTGATGAAAAAAGTATATCAATAACTAGAGAAAATTTATACAGCAAAAACGTCTAACATTTGTGTGGGATTTTACATTCGGTTGTGTCACTAGTTCATCTGTGTTCATCTCTCTCAGGTCCTCCTTGACGTTTGAATTTGACTAACGAGGTATTAGAAATAAGTATTCCAACACATACCTCTGGTTTATGCTTGGTTTAGTAGAACATAGGGCATGTTACTGGTTTCAGTTGAAAATATATACTGTTAAGTCTCTACATTTTAATTATTAACACAGTCAGAGATGACTGAAGTACTGAAGGAAATAAAATGTTGAAAATCAGCTGTGATTAGAGGACTCTCATCTGCAGCTAGACAGCAACCAGGATTACAATCACCTCATTAATCTCCACTATAAGGGAGTAGAATAGCACTGTTTAAAGATAAGATTAACCAGATAACTGAGCTCAAATGGAAATGAACACAGATACAGTGTAGGGTGCTCAAAATAATCTACAGAATTGCATCTAAAAGTAGATTGCATTTGTTGTTACTGGACAATAAAGAATCAACCCATAAAATCAACAATCAGGCGGCAAGGACAAAAACAAGCTCATTATTATTTCATACAACCTATGATTTTTTTCTGCATTTTGGTTAAGAAAAAATATTCGAATTATCTTTAATAAGGATTAATCTGAATGCATCTCATCAAACAAACCTGGAGTGGCTCAATCCTTCATACAGAAAACATGTGTATTATTTGTATGTATCAACTCTTCTCTTTTATTACAACTCCTAGATTTTTCTACCTGCGTGTTTATTTATTAAAGTCACTGAGCAAACACTGAATAAGATCTCTGTGCTCCTGTGTGTGTCTTTATTCCCTACTCAGAGCCATAATCAGCTGCTGACAGACAGCAGAGCCCAGTGTGATACCTCCAACCCTCTCGGGTGACACTGTTGCTCTAACAGATCTGCTCTAAAGAGGTATGTGTTACAAAAGCTGGCATCATGCAGCACAACAAACAGCAGCCTGCTGACAGCCACTGGGTGCTTTAATCAGGCATAGGCCTAGGAGGGTAGTAGAGGAGGGGTGACCCAACTAACTGTGATTAAACAAAATCCTTTGTTGAGATGATTAGAGAAGTTCAGGGGCTCAGGTTCACCCCCACACTGGTCCTGAGGGAATCTGCCATGGAAGCTACTGTCTTCCAGGCAGCATGGCGGCTTGGATACTTGCATCCAGCTAACAGAACTGTCACTGCATGACATCCGCTTATATTGAGTGCTTGTCTTGTCTGGGATCAGAGGAATTACTGCATGTTGTCTACAAACTACTTCATTTACATAGTGAGTCATCAGTGCAGTATTGATTCATCAATATTATAGCATGTAAGAGATCGCCCTCTGTAGGTGAATCTAACACTGATGTGGCACACTGTACCTCACTCCTACTAAAATGCAAAAACAAACAGACAAAACAAATATAAGTAGTAATAGGAGCACCAGAAATCATATATTAATACTACAAATAATCATATATTAATACTCAAGGACTGCTTTCACCATGATGAATTAATACACTTATTGGAGCTTAATGTGTTAGGAAATGAAGTGTATAACTGAGTCATATATCAGACTACAAGGGATTGTTCATTCTTATTTTCTTCCTGAAACTTAAATTAGAGATATTGGAGCCAACAGTTAAAAAAAGAATCTCTGAATAGGTAAATGTGTGCGGCTATAAATTCCCATCTACTCCATCACAACCTGTACCAACTGTTCATCCTTCACCCTGCCCTCTTCTCTTTCTGAGGGGTTTTATTTGAGAAGAACACAACAACAAACATATGTAAGTGTAACCGAAGAACCTCTCTTGAAAAAGCTACAGGTAGAGAAATGCAGTTAAAGAAGAGCTAATAAAGTAAAAGCGTCAGGATGGTTGAACTAAAGAAAAAAACCTTGTCCTAAGGTTTCATGGAAAGAGCTACAGTTCACCAGGCCTTCCATTACTGTGTCACTTATACTGCCTTCAGAAGAACATGAGGAGCTTAACTAGGCTAAAATGGAAAAAAATATATATATTGATATGATGCAATTGACTTTACAATGATTTTAGTCTAATTCATCATAAACAAACTACACATTTTGTTGTGTTCACTTTTGTTTTGTTTTGTTTTTAGGGTGTTTTAGTAAGTTGTTGTGTATCTAGATCTAAATCAAATCTAAAGGTATAGTACAATACAACTGTGTTTAAAATTATTCAGTCCCCACTGCAGTAAAGTGCTTTAACAAGTTCAGTTAACTACCAGGAAATCTTGGGTGGAAATGTCATGCAGTCAGTGACAAAGCTGAAGCTTGGGAGATGTTGGACCTTCCAACATGACAACGATCCCAAGCATACCTCCAATTCTACTATGGCTTGGTTGCAGAAGAAGGGCTGTAAGATTCTGAAGTGGCCATCGCAATCGCCTGACTTAAATCTTATAGAAAATCTCTTGTGGGACTTGTAGAAGGCAGTTGTGATAGGATGCCAACAATCAGTCTGTTCGTAAACTTTCTTCCTCCCTCAATATTCCATGATCAGCTTTGAGAAGTATTATCTAAAAGTGGACCATTTAGGAACCACAGTAACTCAACAACAAAATACCCACATAATTACAATACAGTACAGATGTGTGGAAGAACTGCAAAAAAGAGTGGGAGCCTTTATAACTGCAAAGGGGGACCAACTGTATATTAATTCCTATGGATATAAAATGGGATATTATAATACCTCCTGTAGGTGTCATGTGTAGGTGTCCCAGTACTTTTGTCCATATAGTATATATCCTCTGTTCATAGATCGAGACAATGCTTTCTTCCTTTGTTTCATAATCTTTCTTCTCATCTGCTTCATTACAGTAACCACATTACTACTAAACATTTACAATCAGGTAAAAATCCAAGCCCTGGATTTATCTGTCTTATCAGATGTTAACACTATATATCACCATAATTAACTATTTTTCATATGACTCCTAGCTGTGATTGTACAGTATGTGCAACATTATTTCGTGATTAGACGTGATAATAGTAATTAATTTATCTAATGAATAATTTATATAATTAATAATAATAATATATAATGATGCTGCCACTGTTGGGTGATTGAGCAAAGGCCTCTGTACAAAATAAGCAGCTTACAGTGCCGGCCCCAAGTCTGGTTAATCAGAAGGTTGTGTCAGGAAAGACATCCGGTGTAAAACCTATACCAAACCAAACACGGATTTGATCCTTTGTGGGGAACCCAAAAATGAGAGCAGCCAAAAGAAAAAAAAGGGTAAAGTATTACCACATGACTCTAAATTCATTACAGTTGTAAACTATAGTGGGGAATGTGTGAAGTGTGAGCTCACACAAAAGCATATGTGTGTGTACAAATACATGTGCATGTTTAATTTCATTTACATTATAATATCTCATTCAATATAATGTTAATTTTGTGAGAGACCTTTTTTTATTTCTAAAGTTTTATTAGCTAAGCTAAAATAGAATAGTAGTAATCATGAAGGGCACTTTTAACCAGAGGCAATAATAACATGCTGATTAATTGACTCTCCCATTTTTTGATTAGTTTTCCATGAATGGGCTCTGCTCTGATTTAAATTCAGCCAAAAATAATAGTGCACACTGAGGCACACTTAATTAGGAAAGAAACAATTGAAACACTTTAACATTAGACAAATGAAGCATTAAGTTAAGCAACTCGCCTTGTGTTCTCTGTCTCAGCCTTTTATTACATTTTCATGTCAGAAGCTAAAGGAATTTAAACAAACCTCATTTAAAATGTAAGGTATAAGTTATTATGTTCTTATAGACATCGCATTTTGTATACGCACTCCTATCTTAATTTGTTAAATGAATAAATTGTTAATTTGCAAATATGTCTTGTTTCTTCAAACTTCAATCATCCAGTCCACCAAACACAGCAGATTAAGCTGGCAGAATAAGCTGTTTGGGTGCAAGCCACATACTCAGCTCTATTGATCATCCCACAAATGCATGTTCTTTACAATTATGGGATGAATTTATTTGTTGTAGCAATGCGTCTTGTCAATAAATCTAATACGGTAGGAAATCCTGTTAATTTACCTTTCAAATGGTGCTGCAATTGTAAGGAACATGCATTTGTGGGATGAACAGTAGAGCTGAGTTTGTGGGTTATGGCCATGAAAAATTAGCCAAATCACTTCTGCCATTGCCAAACTACTTATTCTGCCATTGACTCGTTTGGTGGACTGGATAATTGAAGTTTGAAGAAACAAGACATACTGGAATTTAACAATTTATTTATTTAACAAACAGTTGGGTTGTAGAGTGTGGAAAATTCTCTTATTTTTTGTGCAATATATATATATATATATATATATATATATATATAGAGTTTTTTCCTGTTTTTTTTTTCACAGTGCACTTACCGTCCACAAAGGTGGTCCCATATTAAAAAAGTTTGAAAACCGCTGTTATAAGGTACATGTGAATAGTGTGGGATTCACCTTTAGTTTTTATGGGACAAACGGAAAAAAAATCCTTTTGTTGAGGAAATACAAACTCTCTTATTCAAAATAAACTTTACTATCTGTATTATTTCATTTAATAGTAATTCTATCAAATCTGTTTTTATATTGAATATTGTTAATATTTACTATGCTCATCTTGTAATTGCAGATATGTCTGTATGGTATAAATGTATATAAACATGTGAAAAGGTTAAAGTGAAATAATCAGGTTTTACTAAACCAGGTCAGCTTTACTAAGTGCAGCTAATGGAGTGAAAGCTGCCAGCAGGTGGCAGTGTTTTAGTAAATCTGAACCAAGTGACTGACACTTGAGCAGGACCAGCAGATTTAATTTCAGATTTATATCTAGATGGATCCTACAATGCCATGTATTAAATTAAAATTGTTACTAAAAGGCTATCAGACATGCTGAGCTGGTTTTAGATCTCATTCCTCTGGGAATATCAAATGAAATTAAAACATCATTATACAATCAGGATTAAATCCATCCAACAAAAGACGGCTTGAAAAGCATATTGCAAAGCTCTAATTATTATAATATAATAGATCTATTAAACTTGCAGGTTGTATCAAGCATTTCTTTACTTATTAAGCATTAGAGAGAGTATTTCTTTTACACGTATTCATTCATATATCTTCTGTCACTGCTTTATTCTAGTCAATGTCACAGGGAATCAAGAGCCAATCCCAGGAACACAGGCTTACACATTTATAGCAACAGGCAACTTGGACAGGCAGCTTTGCCTCTATTTTGCTATCACAGGCACAACTGCATGTCTCAAAAGGATCATCTTTGGTCAGTTTAGATTAGTGGGTTTAGAATGCATAAAGTGACATGCTTGTTGACGACTTATCATTTTAGTGCAGCTACAACTAAAGACTGATGAAATAGTTCTAGTAGTGTCAGAAAGTTTTGCTTAAAATTCTGGAGTCTGAAATATAACAGACAACACTAACTACAATACTTGTCTAAAACCAATAGGAAGATAGCATATGATTACACAAATCTTACATAAATATAGTAGTGGTAATGATGAAACACAAACAAAACAATTGATTTTATTTGAGATAAAATGTTTAGAAGAGAAAAGTTGTCTCAATAACGTCTCATCAAAGTTATATTAAGGCAGGACAAATTGGGAAGTGACATGGAAAGAAATAATAGGATTTATTATAGCGGCTATGTGTGTAGCTAGCTAAGAAGCACACAAAGGTTTATTCTGAAAGTTTATTATTACATTGTGAAACTATCTTTATGTTTTCCAGTTAAAGAACCACAAACCCACAGTATGCTGAATCACTGAATCAGTATGACAGAATGTAGTAACTATCTTCAATGAGCATCTGTTTGGGATCATTTGCACAGTGGGACATGTAATAATCATAAAAGACTGCAGGAATCGCACAGTGTGACACTGGCTTAACGTGAACTTTTGCTTACATTTACATTTACGGCATTTAGCAGACGCCCTTATCTAGAGCGACTTACAAGACTTACATGATTGTTCATTAATATTTTCATTAATGTTTTCAATTTTATCTCATTTCTGTCAGGTTCTTCATTATCTAGCTGACTAGAACTGGCAGTAAAAGATATAACTATTTATATAATTAATCACTTTTCTTTTAGTCCACATCTAAAATGTCCATATTTGCTTTAATACATTAAGCTGCCTGCTGCTGTCTATGCATACTGGGTTGCAATTGTATTCTTTCTGACTCAGACTGCATTACCTGATCCTTTAGGGAGGTGTCGCTCCTCATGCTGGTTCATTACTTTCCATTAAATCCTGCCTGATGAGGAGAGATGTTTTCTGCAGGACCTGCCAAAACCTTTGTGTGTAGTGTCCCAGGAGCCCTGGTCTGCATGGACTCACCTCCCCTAACATCAGCTCATCAGCATTCAACACACTGCCTGCTGCAGTGAGCTTATCAATGGTGCATATGCACCTCTGTTTTTTAAGCCTTCATCCATAATGCAAAGCCACATTCAATTTTTTTCCTTTAGGACCTGAATGATCAATATAATTTGTAGAAGTGTCAAGATGCTTCAGGTTTGCTTTCGTGTGCTCAGATGTGTTTTATTTGACTTTCAGCTTCACTTATTTATGCTTCCACTCTTTAAAATGCATAAAACGTGATGGAAAACCAATTGTCTATGGAAAAACAAATAATAAAATATAAATTCTCAACACACCTGGGACCTGACAGTTCTTTGTAATTTCGGTACACGAGCTTCCAGGGCTAAGCTCCTATCTTTCAGAGTTTAAAAATCAAAAACGGCCATATAATAGTTCATTTTTGACGTCTACATCAGACTATTTTCTGTGAAACACAATGCCGGAGGATTATTTTGGACATTCATGGAAACAAGCACAATGGTGACACTGGGGCTGGGGCTGATTTCTTTCTTTTCCAGACTGTAGATTAATGTTATTGACATTAAACTTTAACCTAACAATTTTTCTCTCTAAACTAGTAATAATTACATTAGACAATAAAAATGTATGTTTAATGCTTTTATCAAACATTACAGATTTGAGAAACAAACAAACAAAAACATAGAAATCAACAATACTGCTGCCTATCTACATATAAGTGTGTGTGTGTGTGTGTGTGTGTGTGTGTGTGTGTGTTGGGGGGGGTATGTAAAATATTATCTGACATTTGCCACATACAATGAATGGACAAATGTACACTCTTTATGAAATATCAGGACAAAAGGCATGTCCTAAAGGTCTTTTGGTTACTGAGGTTAAGGTTAGGGTTAGATATATAGCGTAATTTAGCTACATGTATCATTATGTCTATCATATATCCTGACACTGACAGTGAAACCAACATGTGTGTGTGTGAGTGAGATATTTTGACCTCACACTATTCTTTTTGTGCTATAAATTCAGTTCAATTCAATTTTATTTATATGGTGCTTTCAGCAGTGGACACTGTCCCAAAGCAGCATTACAGCAATATAAATCTAAATTTAAAATATAAAAAAAAATAAAATAAATCTAAATAAACTTTATCCCTCGATGAAAACTCATGATATAATAATTGAAAGTATATGCATTACACACCACCAGTGGTTTTGTTGCCAAGCTGTGACAAGCCATGACAACATATGCTGAGCACACATCCAATACAATCAAAGTAATAATTAGACAATAGGACAGACAACAAAGCTGTACTTTTAGTGTTTTTTTTTTTATTATTATTATTTAAAAGCAACCAACCAAACTACAAGCAAACAAAAATGCATACTGTTGTCTATGTCAGTATACATGTGTGTAATTCTTATTCACCATTTTTTAAACTGATGAGACTTCATGATAAAATGCATTACTCAGCTGTAATAATTCTGTTGTCAAGCTATGATATGTATGAAGATAGGTGGTAAATAATTCCAAAGTAAAATATATGTTGTAATTTCATGCCACAACAGTCATTTTTATGATAGCAATTTAATTCAAATTATGTTAATTGTGCTTTTGTGTGTGTGATATTAACAACAGCAAAATGATTACACTGTTGATCTTTTTTTTATTAAGTGACGAATACAAAACATCCATCCACTATTCAGGTACGAGTCAGCACTAAGATTTCATGGTCACTTTCAGTTATGTTATCCAGTGTCTGTGTGTGTGTGCGTGTGTGTGTTTATTTCTTATACAGAAGGTATGACTCATCTCAATTAATCTGTTTGTATGAAGTACTGACTCATTTCAAACAAGTGTCTGATGTTTAATAGGTATCACATTGAAAAAAGTTATCTGCATTTCACAGCTTTCTTTGCCATTCTTTACATTCTTGAACAGTCATTATGTCTGAGTTATTTACTCTAGAATGCACTGATTGCTCTCCTTGTTAATGATTGTACCTCTTGATGTTGTTGAGTGTTTACTCCGAGCCTTTTTTGTGCATGAATGCACTGCGTTCTGGAAATTGGAGACAGCGAGGCTGTTATTATTTAACTTTAATCCTGCCTCTAGACATTAACAAAAGGACTTAACTAGTCATCATTTTTCTGCCCTGTGCTTCCTCCTCTGCATTCATTTCAGTCTGGATGATTCATTGGCAATATTCTGTCATCTCCATCTTACATGCATGATGTATAAAGCCAGTGAATAAAGACATAAAGCCTCTCAGGTCTGACTAAACGTACAGCCAAAATCCATCTCTCCATGCACATTTAGTCACTGTCACCACTGAATAGTCTATTTAATCACTCTGAAATGTTCATGTTACTCATAATTGGTTCACAAATATAGCTGCACAGATCATTTTATAAGTGTGGTTGGTGAAATGGGTTATATAATTATCTGCATATGTTTTTTTAAGGTTTGCTTTATCCCCCTACACACACACACACACACACACACACACACACAGAGAAAGAGAGAGAGAGATGCAGACAGACGCACACGCACACACACACACACACACACACACACACAGAGAGAGAGAGAGAGAGAGAGAGATGCAGACACACACACACACACAGAGAGAGAGAGAGAGAGAGAGAGAGAGAGAGATGCAGACACACACACACACACACACACACTCACTGCTTCTCCTTTTCTCTTGTTTTGTAATCTTTCTGGAACTGTTTGCCCATCAAACAGCAAGCAATCAGAATAAAATATCAAAAGTGACCTGGAATCTGATTGACCTTTCAGGGAGATTCATGGCCTCTGCCTGCTCTCAGCTCCTACCATACCATTAACCTTATCTAGCTGGCTGATAATGGACTCCTAACTGCTGCCTTTCCTCGGCTTGCTGCCCACTGATACTATACATCCTCCCTGTCTTTGGCTTCCTAGACAGCAGGACTGATTGTAGTCTCTAGTGTTTTCTTTAGTCTTTGCTCCCTTGAAAAAATATCCAGCAGGGGGCATTTTGGTTTGAACTTCACTTTCAGCCTGTTATTGAGCTGCTTTTTTTTCTCTATTACAACTTGATGTTGTCACTTGTTGGTCCGATCTAAAAAAAAAAAAAAAAAAAAAAAAAAAGACATGGGCATGTAGCAGGAAGTATTTATTTCTGTATACAATGAAAGAGAACAATCAATTTCTTTCAAATAAGGCTTTACTTTACAAAGCCGTATTGTCCTTGTGGGAATAATGCCAGACTTTTCAGATGGTTGCCATCTTTTTAAAACACATCTTTGCAGACCTCTGCAGGTTTTGTGCCTGTAAGTTATTTTTTCAGGGGGACCAGAAGGTACCAGGTTCAAGCCCTGCAACCGAAAAGACTCAACTGAAGCACCCTCAAGCAAGGCATCTAACCCCCAACTGCCCTTCAGGCACTGCGGACAGGGATTGCCCACTGCTCTGGGCATGTACACTCACTGCCCAGATTCACTGCACAGTGGTCAAAAGAGTAGTTCACTTAACTTTCACTGTTACTTTTAGATTTGGTATGTATGTTGAATTAAGTTGAAGTAACTACAATTAGTTACAATTAGGATTTACTACAAATAGCATTTTTATAAAAAAAGTTTGTATTAATGCATGCATGGGCGTCACCACCATTGAACGTGAGTGGGACGAGACCCCCTCACATTTCATAATTGTTCGTTTGGACCCCCCACTTTTAATATAAAGTATTATTAGTTCATCCAGCACTGTTTCTAATGCTTCGCGAAAGAATCCATTCCACTTGATCGATAAGAGAATACAAATACCGCTAAAAATCCACATTACTTAGGCTAGAATAACTCACCGCACGCAAGTCAGTCACAGTGTAAGCAGTAACGGTGCAGGCTGCCCGAAACTGGAGGAGGTAACGTTAGCCCTATTGCCACCTCACCTAACTAATGTACCTAACTTTTTCTTTTGTTATATGCCCTCAAAATTAACCTCAGGCCACGTTAAATTGATGTTCAATTAAACAATGAAGTAGGCTTAGCCTAATAGGATAGCCTTGGTTGATGATGATTGTTTGCATAGGCGTCACCACCATTCAAACTGAGAGGGACGTGTCCTCTTCACATTTCATAATTAGAGGTCTGCACTGGGATTGGGTCCCACTGGGTCCCGTGGGACCCGACGCAAATCTCGCAGGGGCGGGTGGTTTGTACTTATCTGCGGGTGGGAATTGGTGGCTAACACAAAACACTGTGGATTTATATACTATAGCCTAAAAGTAATTCCAAATAAATAAAACACAGAGAATAAGAATAGAATATTAACTACATGAAAATAATGAAATAGGAGTGCTATTCCCGACAAGTGCATCAAAATCTGCAGGCCAGGAAAACGAAACAAACCCCCAAGAATCTCTTCATTAATATCCTATATTAGGTTTTCTCCGGCAGGATGGAGACGACACAAACAACAATGCATCTCTATCAATGTGCGGGAATAATTCTCATAGCTTTGTGGGTTGTGGGCGGGAGTGGACATACACATCGTGGGAATGGGCGGACATGTTGCGGTCGCGGGCGGTTATTGGTCAGAAATTCAGCGAGAGCGGGCAGGAGCGGGTTGAAGAAAACAGTCCCTTGCAGTTCTCTAGTGCGGGCTGCTCCACACTGGAGAAGGTCACATCAGCCCTATTGCCCGCTTGCAATGCCTAGCTTTAGATAAAACCTTTATAATAAAATCTTTTGTTATACGCCCTCAAAGTCAACCCTACCACGTTAAATAAATCTTCAACTAAACAATGAAATATTAAGAGTCAGCTTTGCCTTATTTACTGTAAGTAACAGCAGGCTGTTCTTGGTTGATGATCAGTTGTTTGCAATATTTGCTCCCAGACACAGAAATTCTTTACAAAGAAGTGGAAAGTAAGTCATTTTTTTCCAGTGGAAATGTTAGTGCAGTTAGCTGGCTAATTAATGTTAGAAGATCTATCAGCTAGCTTAATGATAGCTATCATTTAAATCTGTTAAAAATACCAAAATGCAAGAAAAGGCATCTAATTCATTAAAAATTTTGTGGGGGAGGACCCCCCCCCCCTTATCTCATCTCATCCATGTGCCTCCCTCACATTATGTAACGCATGTAACTAGATAATTGAGTATTTATGTGTTATCACATATTATTATAGCTTGCATTTGTTAGGATGGTTTTCAGGAAACTAAGATTTGTCTACTCAGCTGCCTACTGAACTTATCCACTCCTGTAATATAGCATTTTACAAGAAATGCATAGCAAATAGTGCCTGTTCATATGTCATTTTGCAAACCTGTCATGCTCCATATTCTTTTATAAAAAGAAAACTCTTCCCTGAAAGCCATACTTCTTCTGTGCCATCATGAACATAAACATTTACTGTATATACAGAGGCTTGTAATTTACATGATGCAGCACTTTTAGGGCTTTCTTATTGACTCTAAGCATTAAACATCCTGTCCTTAGGACTGAATTTGCTGGATGCCCACTCATTAGAAGGCATCTATCTTGATGGCTCTCCAATTGTAAATAATCCATCTCACTATACAATGGTGAATGTCAAGTTGTTTGCAGATGGCCTTATGACCCTTCCCAAATGGATAAGCAGCTACATTTGCTTCTCTAAGGTTGCAGCTGATGTTCTTTCTTCTTGGCATGACAGACACACACCTCAGTGCTTCAGAACAAAAAAGTTTTTTTTTTTTATAGAGGTCATCAGACTGCCTGATGATAATATTATCTTGTGCATATCTTTAGTACCACATGGCTGGTTTCTGAATGTTACATTTTGGGAAAAAAATATTGAAATCAGATGTGTTTGTTTATAGATGTTGGTGAGTACCACACTATTATTCAGGTACTAATAAATAAAAATATAAAATTGAAGGAGAGTCTGGTTTCTATTTCCTATGATTGTATATCAATTGTTGAAACACTTTCAACACAGTGTACGTCTTCCAATAAGCTAGTTTGATTATAATCCTGCAGCATATGTAGATAGGCAATTAGTGAGAGTGATCATTCAGAAACAGGGAACAGGATCCCGACTGATGCAAATGATTTGAGTCAGTGCATCATAAAAGCCAAAGCTCACAGTCACCCTCTTTACAAGTATCAGGGTGAGTCACTCAACCAGAGAAGAAAGATCTAAGGCAGACTGAAGCTGGATGCTGACAAATTTATAAAGTGGTTTGAAGGGCTTTTTGGAGTCTTATTAAGGCTGATGTAAAAACAATAGCCACTGGTAGTTGGCACCTTTCCTGTCTACCATATTACCGAAGCACTAATGTTGAACCTCCAATACATACTGTAGAATATTTGTACAGATATTTGTATTGTAGAGTTTTTCATGCTTCATTATACATGATTTCTCTTTAATATGTAACATATAAATCTCATGCACTGGAGCTCAGATATTTATATGAATAACATTTTAATGGATTTATAAAGTATATTTACTAGTGAAAAAAATATTAAAGTTACTATGAAAAGTGAATAATGCTGTTTTTGTTCTTAGCATGCTATATATTTACTTAACTTACACAGAGATAAGAATAATTAGCATCTATCGTACACACATAGAAATGATACGGTCAGATGGTCAACCTTTGTGATGTATAATATAAACAGAGAAAAAAGCAGAAGAAAGTGTTTACTTTTATCACATATTAGCAAGTCAATGCCTTCATTTTCTTCAAACAATTAGAAAATTACTGCAATCAGGCTTTGCACCTGACTCTGCTCTCTCTAGGATGTTGCCCATATTAACCCAAATTGGTTGGAAAAATCGCTCCGACTCACAGCTGTGCTTTTTAATGAACCTAATCTCCACAGTTGTACACTAGGCCTGCTTAATTGCTATTGAAATCAAACACAGTGCTCTGTGTGAACTGGACAGTGTCTTACAAAGCACGTTAACACGTGTTATTACGCCTCAAGTGTTTGATTGATTTTAATTAACTGCCAATGTGTAGCAAGATTAACATAAGACATCAAAAAATAACCTACATTAAAGATTGTTTTTAGCTACTTAGCTTTTTTTTTTTTATCGTTTTCATCTTTTTTATGCATTATTGTACTTACTGCACTCATGGCATGTAAATAAATTTGTAAATAATGTAAATAAATGAACCTCAAATAATTAATTAGCTGCATGGTTAGTGACATTTAAGCTACCTGTGTAGCTAAGCTTAGTGTCATTGCAGTATCAATTGCTTAACATTATGTAATCCTGAACAATCTGAGTCTGGTCTGATAAACCGCACACATCTCAGTGACTGGACTGAACACACACAGACACACACACACACGCACACAAACACACATACAATCTCATCTACAATATACAAAACAAAACAAAAATCTGCCTACATACATATAAGTTTAGAATGTTTACATTAATACCATATAGACAAAAACTACTGCTATATCTATACAAAAAACGGACCTAACTGCACCGTACTGCTCCCACCGTTTAGTGTTAATGTCTTGTGTATTTATTGTATATTGTCCTGTATATTTATTGTAAATCGTCTTGTGTCATTGCACATGATACTGCACACATGCACTTTACATTCCATTGTGTAGTTTACTGTTTTCTGTAGCACCTTGGTCCTGGAGGACGTTGTTTCATTTCACTGTGTACTGTACAACACTGTATATGGTTGAAATGACAATAAAGACAACTTGACTTGAAACGTAATTCTGATATTTTTTTGCATACCAAAAATATTAAGTTCAATTAATTTTAAGATGTAATTTATATATGACTTCTGTTCTCTATCTTTTTAAAAGCCAGATATGTCATTCCAGATGTTACTTATTTAAATGCTTTATATCCCACCTGATGGTTTACACTCTTTCTTCCTTGTGTAATTTTTGAGATGTTTCTTTGAGAATAGATAAGGGACTGATCAGTTATTTGTTAACTTTAATGCCAGGTTGCTAAAATGAAACCAATCTGAACCTTGTGCCCTTTTTAAAATGTAAAACATGTGTTTATCACTTGGATTATATTAGGGAGATGAGTATTGCACTGTTTTGCCAACCTACAGCACTATGATTGGGAGTAAATAATAGTTTGGGAAAAAGGACAATGCTGTATAATCTTTTGGTCCAGACCATCAGTGTGTCTTGAGGCTAAACACTCAGACCTTTATTCAAATATAATTGTTGTGTTATTGGATATTGCTATGTGGCTCACATGCTTGAAGGTTAAACATAATAATTACTGTAAGCAGCTGTAAATGCCATTTCTGTTATATCATAAGGTTCTTTTGATATGACTCGTTTCCAAAGGATCAGAGAGAGAAACCATTCCTGGTTAGAACAGAAACATGTCAGATGTTTGTCTTTAGACATCTATTACTTTAAATTATAATGAAAATATCATGAAGAAACTATAAACTGTGACCTCAAAAATGATTGAACAAATTAAAAACTAAATTATATTTTATTTTAAATTCAATACGGCTAATTTAGATTACAGCTTTGCTTAACTCACCTTCATAAGGTTATCACCTGGGATGCTTTTCTACCTTTTTGAAGGAGTTCCCAAACATGCTGAGCTTGTGCATAGTTTTCCTTCACAGTTCAGTACAATTTATCCCCACCTTTTTAATTGAGTTTATGAGACTGATTGTTTTCAGCAGCTAAAAAGTTTTTAAAAGAAACAGAAGAAGAAGAAGAAGAAGAAGAAGAAGAAGAAGAAGAAGAAGAAACACACAAAAAAATGTCTCAGAGCATTTAAGAACAAAACCACAGTGTCATATAATGAATCCTTTTTAGCTTTGTGAGCCAGAAATCACTCAACTCACCCTTGGTTCTGTGGTCAACTGCCCCACAACTCTTGGCTTATTTGTCAATTATTCATCTCAAAGCATATTATTAAGTAACTACTATAAATTATTCAGTAACTACAGTGTAATTAATAAGAAAGGTATACACGTAGAATCGTAAGGAATGTAAGGATTTGCCATAAAGGGGCAAATTGTTTCCTGAGGTCATTTATATAGATGCTAATACTTTCCATGAAAGCATATGATATTATTTAGGAAATTTGTGCCCAATATGGTGTTCTTATATGTGTATTCAGTAGGTGAACTGTTGTGTATTATACAATAAAATATGTTCTTCAAGGATTAAGTATAAACAGAAATATTTACATGGCAGACTCACAACAATGAAGTTAGCTTTATTGAACTCAGTATTGACTTAACACTGGATTTCCTTCTGTTAGAGGTTAGAACGTCATTGCACATGATTATCAATCAATAACTGGCATACATATAAAAGGACCAAATTAAAATTATAGAGCTTTTTCCCAAATAGCCTTTATTCATTGGCACTCATACCTTAGTTTTATTTATTTAATAATTTATTTATTTCAGTGACATCTGCATTTCTCTGTCACATGTTTAGTCTTTCACAAGGACATCTGTTCCTCACTGGACACATTCAGTTTAACAACTTGTGGTGGTGGTGGTGGTCTTAGTTGTTTCTCCACATTGTCTAAATTAAACTCCTTAAAGTCCCAACATGTTCCTACAAATGGACAGTCCTCTCCCTGTAAACTGAGTTTGATTTCCATTGGTAATCAGCATCTGATTAACATGTTTTTTTTCCCACAAAATTTCCATGTTTCATGCTTCATGTCTCCCTTCTCCTGTAATTCTTCACTAACACCTGCTGGCCAACCATTAAATACATGACCTGAGGAAGGTATGTGTCTGTTTCATTTTGCATTCTCTGAGAGAACTCAGGTTTAATAAGTTACAAACTCGTTTACACCGGTCTGCTCGGAAATGGCTTGGCTTGGGTTTTTCTTGTTTAGTATGTGGTGTGCTTCTGTAAGCAAACAGAAAATTGGCCTAAACAATTGGCCATACAGTGCCCAAGTTATCCCACCAGTGGCTCAATTGTTGGCTAGTGATATCTTGATATTTTGCAATTTTTTAGTAAATCAATTACTTGCAGAGTTATAAGAAGGTGCTTCAGTTGTTTTAGCTAAAGTGGCAGTGTGCACATGAATGATATCTAGCCATCTCACCATATGTATCCATACTAGCAAGAACACCATCAAGAACATTGTTGGCTTGTTGTCCTCAACAAAATCAACTGGTATTATTTTCCAGGAACTTGCAGCCCATTTCTATATACAGTATGTAGCGTTATGGTAGCTGGTATACTATGCTGCCGTTTGAAAGTAGCCCACTCAATCACTTCACATTCGATCTTATCTTTGTGGGCCACTAGAAGAGATTTCTGACCCAGGATTTCATCATTTCATCATCCATTCCCCAGTGGTGCCCAGGAAATCCTGATAGTAACCTATCTTTCAGTTTCTCAGAAAATGCCACTTATAACAACTACAATGAGGTTTCCATGTTCAGCTCAAATGTTCTCTAATAAAAGACTGTTATTACTGTAATGTGTCAGCACTTTAAAAAAAATAATCCATGCCTGTTTCTTTTCAGCCGAGTGGTAAGTGGTGAAATACTTTTTATTCTGTACACAGGGTCTGACACCATGTCCTCACTAGGTTTTACAACCAAACCTAGATAAAGCATCAACATTGCTATGCTGTTCAGATTTCTTGCATTGGATTTTGTTTGTATATACTGCCTGAATCGAAGCCCATCCCTGGGAACTCCTATTTTAGATCCTAAAATTTTAAAGCAATAGACTGTTATCTGTTAATAAAAGAAACCTCCTTCCAGAAAGATATTCATGGAACTTTATAATCATAAATACAGCACTGAGTACTTACTCAGTCTTACTCAGTTTGTTCTGATTAATTCTTGATGCAAATGTAATAAATTTCTCACCCCCATCTTTAATTTTGTGGCTAATTACAGAACCAGCCCCATAAGGGCATGCATTGCACACCAAAAAGTGATGGGTAACTCAAGGTCATAATGTACTTTGTCAGACTAAAATATCTGTAAAATATCTCAGATTCTTTCTTAGACAAATGCCAGAGTGCATCTTTGTCCAGCAAGATTGTGCTAAACTTTCCATAAGAGTTTAACAAAGGTAAGAATTAATTTACCTTGTTCATAATCTCTGTATCCTTCCAGTTATCAAACAGCCAGTAACAGATGACACCATCCATACCCTGAAGGACTGTTTAAAGGTCACATGTGCGCTTGCCATATGTGGAAATACATTGTTATGATACAACCTTTTGTGCATGTTAACAGTCAGGCAGCATTTGGAGTTTTCCTAAAACTGTACTTGCTGATATTCCTATAAGAAGTCTAGTTTTGTAAATGACAAATTTTGGGCTCTGAGTAAAGGGAATTCTTCCACACTCAACCACTGATTTATAGTGACTTTGTATTTTGACATACTTTATTTGGTATGCATACTATGGGAGCAGCCTAGTGCGGTATTTGGTAAGTTAGTAAATTAGTTTATTAGTTAGCTAGTTTGTTAGTTACTCCCGGTGCTTTCGATTTCACCAGTTCAATTGTGACTGCTTCTCTCAGTGCATAAGGTGTATTATCTGTCAGAATTTTGGCACAGTGTTTACAGATACATGTAGTTTGGGTTCAATTCCCTTTATCTTGACAGGCTTGGGTTAGAACATAGATGCATGTCTAGAGACATGAAATGAAGTTTCATATCAAGGATTAAGGTAGTGTTCTTAAAAAAGTAGCTGATGGGTTTACATCTATGTTCAAGTACTTCCTGACTAAAGAACTAGCATATCCTTAGCTGATATTTATATTTGTATTTATATGACAATAATTTCCTATTTACCAACTATTTTCTAGCCAAGTTGTTATTGACACACAACATGGAAGCTATTGTTAATAGTCACTCACAATTTTATTATTGCATATCAATAGTCATTCATTTAAATCTGTGCTTTGGTAGGTAGGGAGTAGAGATGTAATACAGTGACACAGCATCCCATAATACTTAGTATCCTTCAGACATGTCAAGATTTTTTTTTTACCAGATAGTTTCAACCTGAATACAATGTGAAATCTTGTAACCCTGGTAAAGCTGATACTCTTGTAGGCTGGTAGGTTGGTGAAAAAGCAGGTTAAACAACACATTAGAATCAGTTCTTAAAGTCACAACAAGAGATGCTGTCTAATCTGTAAATTATTAATTACTGGATGCCTTTATTAGAATCATTTAAGATCATTGCCATTGTTTCCTGGATGGAATTGATTTTTTTAATCAAGAGGTGAGAGAAGGGCTAATGCAGTTTCTGTACATGGTGTTTAGTGAAGGGTTTAGGATCCCTTGACGTCACCAGTATTGATAATAGTAATAATAGTGAAAAGAGTTTAAGGCATCGGCATATGGATTTTTATGCTGGGGAGGATTATTGCATAGATGTTTGCTTGATGTTAATAAAAAAAATTGTCAGTGAGAGATGTGACCTGGTGACTAAAGTCTCTATTTTTTGGACAGTTTTGGAGTAGAGGGAATCTAGTAGTGGACAGACAACTGAGTGCAGGATTTCAGTACCAATCTTTCCATGCATGTCCCTGCAAATTTTGGTAAAAATGTAGATGTGAAACTGCGCTAAATATCATTATTCTAAAATTCCAAAGTAGACAGGAACTACTGTACTTAACCACCATAGTTATATAGTACAGACAGTTTTCTCTGTGATTGCCATGAAGGTCAATTTACCTATTTGGGGAAGCCTTCTTGGGTTTCTAATAAGCTGTAAAAGATAATCTGTAAAAGGCCATTGGGGAGTGAAAGTGCACAGGTCTCCATAGTTGTACTTGGTGTACCTGGGTGGATTTGATTGGGTTTAACAGCTTTTATAGAGACTCATGCATACCTCCTGTGGGTAATAATGGGAGTTCAGTGTATTTAAATGTAAAAATGAAATTCAGGATCAGTAAACTCATGAAGGAAGGATCCTTTAAAAACTCAAGTACAGTTCTTGGTTATTTCAATTAGCATACGTGTTGTTATATGTGTATGCACACAACATAGAGCAATATCTGTTGGAAGAAATAAATGTGTAAATTGCCAGACCTAGCTTTGACTTATTATGAAACCAAAACCTGAAATGAACCTTTCATAATGTGAATTATATTCTCAAACTAAATAGGCTGAACATTTTTATCTTTCCACATAGCCTTCTTTCCACGAGTCTTCTTTTCAATAGTATTAGGATAGTATTATATAGTATTAGTATATTCAGTACTATTTCTATTAATATATTCAAATTAATACTATTTAATAGTATTAGGTAAAAACTGGTCTAGGCTGCCATATGTTCCATATAAAGTGAAATTGGACCTTGGTAAAAAAAAAAAAAAAAAAAAAAAAAAAAAAAGGATCCCGACATCGTAAACTGCTCAGAATTCAGTACATTTCAGTATAATACTGCTACAGCCATATTTACTATTATACTGCAGCTATACTACTTGAGTTAAAGCTAAATAACTTCCCAAAAATATTTGTATGCCCACAAGAGCCTTCTTAAAGCTTGCACCTGAGGACCCTTGTGTGCTACACATGAAAGCCACTGTGTGTGTGTGTGTGTGTGTGTGTGTGTGTGTGTGTGTGTGTGTGTGTGTGTGTGTGTGTGTTGGATTTCTGAGGAGAGAGAGAGATAAGTAAGAACAAAGTCGTCCTTCCCAGACTGTCAAAACAAGGACTTCCAATTTCAGCCTCGGGTTGAACTGCCTTTATGTCTACACAGGAGACTCCTGTGTTAAGAACAGCCAACGTTTCTAGATGTTTTTTTGCCCATAATGATGCTGCGCTTAACATATAATAATGCACAGTACAGTATGTTGTAATTTACAGAGCCAGAATGTTGAAAAGGACTCTTACTAAAATCTAGTTTTTAATTAGTGGGACATACAGTCCAAATGACTCTGGTTTTTATTTTTATGCATGTGATCACATAAAAGCAATAAAAAAGCAATTAAAAAGTAAAACACACTAAATCACACAGGATTCAATATCTTTATATTCCAGTGTGCATTACATGAAAATACACCTCATACTACTACGTGCAATCTTCTTGATTTATACAGACAATAGAATAGTCTCAGCACTCTTATATTCTGTGCGTAAGCAGATCCCTAGTGCTCTTACGTAAGACAAGTATTGACAGAAACGACAGCTAAACCTGGTGCTATTTGGGAGTAAGTGCACTGAAGAGATGTTTCCTGAAACACTACAGCTTAATCATGTTTTTTCAGGTTACACCTATATGCAGATGCACGAATGCCTGCACTGCAGGTGGGAAAACTGCTTCAGGGGGAATGTTGGATTCCAAAGAGGTGACAGGGATTTGACTGAGTCGGAATAGAGGTAAGGTTAGACTTGTTTTCCCTGAACAACAGGGACTGTGAAAATAGTCAAATAAAAAGGTTTCATTAACCTTTTAAAAAAAAGATCCACCATGAAATGCATTTAATACATTTATTTTTAAATATTTGTGATGATAATTTGTAAATTATTGTTGTATTATCATCAAGAAGAAACCTTTATTTGTCATGTATCCATAGCAACACATCTTTTTTCGCATATACCATCTTGTTAGAAAATTGGGGTAGCTTGTCTAGTACCGTGTCTGCCTTTAAATAATAGAGAAAGTATATATAGAGAGTATATGGATTATTATTTGTATTTAATCAGGTCACTTATTAATACTCAGCTACTTCCCTCATTCTGAATATTTGGAGTGGTCTTCTTATACATCTCTCTCAGGACTCATCTTTAATTTCTAACACATACCAGAGCCACCCACAGGAACAATGGAGGGTGTTTCCTGTTGAAATGAAACCAGTCACATTTACGTGCAGGCTCCCTGATTGTGAGCAGAAGTGATCAGGATAGATAGGCAGATCCACAAAGCACAGGAAGCACACTGACGAAGCTGCAGAATACACACACACACACACACACACACACACACACACACACACACACACACACACACACACACACACACACACACACAGTGCTAGTGTTCATATGGACTCTCAGAAGGGGTATCTTGACCTCTTTGCCCTCATGCCACAGCTCTGTGCGTAATCCAGCAGGTGTTCCCACAAACCACACTGACATCATCCTCCAACACAAAGGCACATCAAACTCAGCCCCTGCCAAAGCAAGCAAAAAAAAAAAAAAACAGGAGCGGATGCCAAAATGAATGGACAAAAGACAAAAATACAATTTCGGCTCATATTTCTCCCCTTCAGGACTGAGGTCTGCATTACACCACACAATATTTGCCATTTCCATCCTCATAGAGATAGGAAGCATCTTCAAGTGTCTATATCCTCAGTTATCACAAGCACATTCCCACTGGATGTGATATTTTTTCTGCAAAGGTTAGTCAGCAAATATTTGTAATATATGTTTCAAACACTCACTCAAGCTTAAAAGAAAAAAAAACTAGATCCTGGTGTAATAGTCCTGATCAAAAAGTGACTGACTTATTTTGTATTGTTTGTAGGATCTAGTCTCTGTTCCAGAGAAGAAGACCTGCTGACACATGACACAGGGTTCTAAGCCTCCCAACTCTGGTCTACTTGTAATGGAATATGGAAAAAATTAAATAAAAAATATGAAAAAATATACCTAAGCATTCAATCAGAGATTGCAAGTACAAATCCTGTCAGCACCAAAGCTAGACATGTGTGAGAGTCAAGGGGCAAATTTAGCCATGCTCTCTCAGTGGGAGGGGTGGTAAGTTATCAATCACAGGGACATTAGCCAATCGTGGGCATTTGTGAGGTCACGAATGCGGAAGAGGGTAGACAGTGCTGCTATACTACACAGTATGGGCAGCAGTTTGAAGATTGACAGGTTCAGAAGCTGCATGTGTTAGTGGTTGAAAGCAGTTGGATGATAGGTGAGAGCTCACCCATGGGAATTTGCAGGCGACCAGATTAGGGGGAAGGAAGGAGAGAGAGAGAGAGAGAGAGAGAGAGAGAAAGAGAGAGAGAGAGAGAGAGAGAGAGAGAGAGAGAGAGAGAGAGA
>JAOVVF010000036.1:24910661-24925150 GCA_028565595.1 Duopalatinus emarginatus | reverse complement strand
TGATTGCAATCATTTTCTGGAAGAAATTGAGTATTATCTGACAGAATTGCAGGGGTGCCAATACTTTTGGCCAGCACAGTACACACACCAGTAGGGGCAGCCCCAAACCACCTGGGGAGCAGTTGGGGGAGTTGGGTGCCTTGCTCAAGGGCACCTCAGTCGTGTCTTGTCCTGTGTATGGATCGAACGCAGGAACTTTCCGTTCATGAGACAGGTTCCCTAACCATTATGTTAGCTGCTACATCACAGCTACCCCCACTATGTTAGCTGCCACGTCAATCTTGTCCAGTGTTGTTTACCAAACCTTAGGTTGGACAAAGTGGGTGCTCTGGTGAGTTTAGGAGATGGTTCTTATTACATTTGTGCCTGGCAATGGTTGACAGTTACAACAGTAATGGCCTCCAGAGACACTGAAAAAAGCATATGCTTTTTAGAAATTTTAATTTACTGATTCACACAAATGATAGCAAGATAGTATTCCCACACATGTGATACCCTACATTAATACCAAATATACTGTTCCTAACATAGATCTAGAAAGATGGCTACAGAGCTTTACTAGTATGTTCTTCACTAGAACACACTTAGGGGAAGGAGCACAGTGTGCCACTGTGGTACAGATATCATGTGTAGCAAATATGAAAAGCATCATGCGTTCTTAGATAGACTAACTTATTTGAAACAAAAATAAACAACAAAACTGTGCACATGTTTAAAAGGAGTATAAACAAAGGTGTTCATGTGCGTGGAACAATGAAGTGATGTGTAAACTGTCATGCATGAGGGAATTTTAATTCTGCAAGGCCATGACTACACTTTGCTTATGAATTAAGATAATATAACATAGCCATAAACATAAAATTTTAATCTTACACTTAACATTTTGAGAATTGTCACCACATTGAAAAGGCATGGTTTTGTGAGAGTCAGCTTTTATAAGAATTAGTTATTATTATTATTATTAAAATTGCTGTGTGGTAATAAAAAAGTAAAAGGTAAAGCAAAGTAAAGAATAAAAACTAAAAACAATGGCCTTCTACCTCGCTGAAATCCGAATGATAACCTCCTCTTCAACCAGTTTAACTGTTTTTCAGACAAAAAGCAATACAATTATTCTATAACAAGCAGAAGGCTAGTTCTGGTTATAAAACCTTAGGGGTTTTTTTAAGCATTAACACCTCTCATACTCCTGGTCACAACCTAAGTAGTGAAACTTTAAGACTAAACAAAATGTATTATAGTATTATGGGCTTCTGTAAGGGTGACAAATAAATGGCAGATAGAAAGGTCATGGTTTGTAAAAGTAACAAAAGAACTGATGTTTGACATTTGCAATTAAATTAGAATTAGACCTTGGTCTATTCAAAAGCCAAATCTACAGAGCAAAAAACAGCACAACTTGCTTGTTGGCCTGGTCTTTTCAGACTTGTATCCTGGAACAACATTATCTAGGTTCCCACCTGGTACAGAAAAACAAGCAGGATATTGTGTGAGCTCTTGATAAAAGACCCCAAAGGAATGTAATACGTATGCAACAATGTGAGTGGCTGGTTAATGGTTAGATGATCCTGAGCGTTCAACTGAGCCAAGTAAATACCTGAGCTACTTACAGAGCAAACAACTTAACATACCTCCTGCATACACAGAGACTGCCTATGACTGCTTAATCAAATGTACAGAGCTGTTACCTCAGCACATGTGCAATTAAAAATATTCAATTCTTCTGACTTAATCTGAAAGCTTAAAGAGAGAATACGTCTGTGGTGAGATTCATTCATTAATTCAGTGGGGGGATACAGCACTCAGTATGGTCTGAAGTCTCACACCCTAGTATAGTAACATGGTGTTTGTGTATGACAAAGTATTAAGCTTTTAAACAGTACATGACATGTCACAGATGATTGCTGTGTGAGCCACTACTTGTAATCCTAGCTAATCCTTTTAAAGTACATGTGGTAACCTAGGCAAAAGGCTATTGTTAAATTCACGTCATATTGTGAATTGGTAATTCAGTATAATTGACGTTAAATCACACACACACACACACACACACACTGTGTGTCCAGCATCAGCACGCGTTTACTGTCCACTCTCCCCAAACAAAAAAACAAAAAAAACAAAAAACGTATGCTTCCTCAACAACTGTCACATCAAATTATTTACAATGACATCTTACCGCTGGTTAAAAGTGTAACAATAGAGATTAGGTAATTGTTAGAAATTATACATTAGGAAATGGTTTCACAATGCTTATTCAAGGCTGCCGCCACCTGCAGTCCTCTTGTCTTAAGTAAGTAATACAGAGATACATAAAACCACAAACAGAGAACTCTACACCATAGACCAGCTAGTTTACCAGCTAACATTCTTAGCCTAGTAACATTATCAAAATAATGTCTACACTTACAAGTGATAATGTTACTGACTTGATTAGGATTGACCAACACAGCCATATCATTACATTATGGCACATATAATTAAGATACAACCACTGTGGATGTAAGAGAGAGACAAGGCAATCGTGTGGAAACATTGTTTGTTGTCCCGAAATGTAGTTTACCAATCACCGATTCATTAGTCTTTGCTGTCTGTAATAAATTTAGAATTTATTTTAAAATGAAAATTTTTAGAATTCAGTGCAAATTCAACATTAAAGTAAAGATTACTATTAATATCCAACTGCTTTCTCTTAACTATTACAATATCCACTGCAATCATGTGCTATACAAAATAAATCTGCAGTATTTAATGAGCTAAAATACTAATACTGGCTTTCTGATATTTATACAGGAAAATACCAAATGGGGGATGGAAGCACCTGTGTTTGTCTTGTGTGAAAATCAGTGGACACCAGCAGCATCCTGTTACACACTTCCTGCCGACCACTGCAGACATTTCCATGGCAGTATCAGAACAAAAATAGAGATTTGGAGCTGAGGTATAGGAACATTTTTATGTGGAATAACAGTTCTGTGAACATGTACAAAGAACCCAAATTCTACAGTAAAGAGTGCTCATCTACATTCATATACAGTAATCCAGTGCAGCGCAATACAGCTTTATTTATCCACACCCAGCATTGTACTTGACCAATACGCTGAAAGAGCTAATGCTATTCAGATATTTTGCAGCTTAAGAAACTTTATCTTTCAGGTGACATTATATGTATTTAGGTATACAACTCCCCTTGGCCAATCATATATATATTTAGTACCACCACAGAATTTTGTAAATATACTAAGGGTATTTTACACTGTGTAGATGTCAACACAAGAAATGATGCAAAGACGCCTTCAAAAAGAAAAATTGAAATTTTAAAAACATCAAAAAATTTTTTTTAATGATAATAAAAAGAGCAGGAAACCATAATAAAAAAACATTGTTAATAAAATTAACTATATATGTAAATATTTGGTGACAATGCTTTGCTTTACATAATACATTTTTATGTTTTTAGAACATATGTTTTTAGAACATATGTTTTTGGCACATTTTCCATCTAGTCTTAAAGCATGCTGATATTTAACACCATGGTTACTGACAGTATGTCAGTGTTAATTCAGTGCCAAGTATCATGGAAAAAGTAGGATCGGTTCCTAAGTGAAACTGTAAAAAAATAAATAAATAATAATGTAAAATAATCATGCAAATGTGTTAAATAAAATATCCAGTAAAAATATCAAGAAGCATGTTAACATACACGATCAGATGTACATTTAGGAACAAGCAACGATGATGAGCATGGTCAATATCTAACAAATGTCTGGTTTTATACTTCTGTAAAGCTACTTTGGGAAAATGACCATTGTCAAAAACGCCATTACAAAAAATAACCGTATTAAACTGAAATCTAGCAGGCTTTGTTTTTTATTAGGCAACATTTTTATGTACTCTTGTGTCACATTCTAATCTAAACTTAAATGTTGAACATATGTATATGTAACGAGCAAACCCTTAACTTATACAGTATTAGAATTCAGTGTTGTGTATTTTGAGGAATAAACATACGGAAGGGTATAATGAACTGAAGTATTTATGTGTGTACAAATTTACTTGAGAGTAAAAAGTAAAAACATCTGTCCCACTGATAATTTATTTAACTCATGTAAACTCTGAACAAGATATATGACTACATGGGTAAAGTGAGTTTGTAAGTAATACTCAACTGAATGTGTAAAGTAAATGACAGCCTTTTGTTGCTAGTTTTGACTGGAGATACATCAACAAGAAACACTTTTCCCTACTTCCCTGAGCCTTATCTAAAATGTGTGAGGGATTCTGTTGGAATAAACATGGTTGTTGATCTTCAGTGGGAACATCATCAGCAGATAGTGATCATCAGGGCAGACAAAACAATCTGAAACGCGTGAGCTCACAGCGCGGCATGTTTGGACTTAGAAATCTTTGATTAACGCTCTGAGACTAACGCTCTGTTCATGGGCTCCCTTATATAATTAGATCATACAACCAAGCAATTTAACTGTCACAATAATATGCATCACCTAATTAGAATAATAAACAGTCAGGACAACATGCCGCATATAGCTTATAAAATAAGTACTGATGCTTACTGCCATGGATTGAGGACACACAGGTGTATAATATAGCATGTATAACAAACTCATGTGGCAAAGCCATGATTTACTTCAAACTGTGGCTGATATGATGGACTGCTGCAAAATAAAAACCAAATCATAGCAGGCGTATTTTCACAGCAAACATGCTAATGAATAAAATTGTCCACCATGAACCACATAAAATAACAGATAATGGAGGTTGGGTTACCTCTGATGTCTTTTCCACTTAACACTTGAGACAATTACAGTGTGTCTTGCTTCAAAGAAGGAGCGTACATATATATGTGTGTGTGTGTGTGTGTGTGCATACACCCAAGTTCTTGTTGCAAAGTCTTTGACATCCAGAACTTATTTAATAAGACTGTTTTGAATGCCATTCTATTACAGCAACTTTGTCACACAGGTTTACATTCTTCATCTGTTCATCTCTTTAGTAACATTGTCATTTCTAAACTGTATTAGTTTGTAGTGTAGTAGTACTGATGTAGATATCTGTGAAAATACTTTATTTAGCACTGTTGGATAAAGTCTCCAGTGTCACCTCTATGTATCCATCAGACAAAAAACAATTCTTTTAAACATTAAATTAATAAAAAAAATTGTTTTGCCTAAGAAACACTGATGCAGTGCTAACATGTTTCACAGTATCATGCTGCAGGTACAAAACAGGTTGCACCTGTACCCTTATACATAAATTAGGTGTGTTTGTGATCTTGCTACACAAAACACCTTTTGCCAAGAAAGTATTGCAAATGTGTCTGGATGGTAATGATGTGCATAGCACTAATGTTGACTTTTTGCCAGCAAACTTATTACCACACGAACACTGCAGCTGTTCAGGTAATACTGAAAATTTGTTACTACAAAGGTGCAAGATTTAATTCCACCTATTCAAAAAAGTAAAGAGTAAAATAAGAAGTGTTTTAAACGTTATGAGGCAAAAGTTTTCATTTTAATTTAGAAGTGTAGGTAGACCTCAACACGGTAAGATTTAATTAAAGACTCAACTTTATTTGACACTTTTCATTAATGTAACACTTTGTTCAACTCTGTCGAAAGTCGAAATGTAACTTTATGTTAATGTTACAATTAAGTTTAGGGTTGGGATTAACATTGTATTGTTTTCTTAAGACATTCAAATTAAGTAATAATGGGGGGGAAAAGAAATCAACCACACTGGCCTTGTTAATTAAAACTTCTGTGAATTTCTCATTTATTCTGTCTTGTTTGTTTAACTTAAGACAGGTTAGCACTGTAAAAATTCAACATTATAGCTGTCACTTTATCATAAGGAATTTTCATCATGCTACCAGTGTGAGTGGCTATTTATTTTTCTGTGTGGCTCCAAACACCTTTCTGTTCCTTGTGAACAGACAGCAGACAGTCAGCAACTGGTAAACAAGACCCTTAAAGAAACTGGACAGGTTATTATATAGGTGTTAAAAATAGCACCCATTTTCAACAAACCCATCTTAAATAGATTAGTGTGCAATCTGAAGGTTAGGGGTTTAAGCCCCAGCACCACCAAGCTGTTCCTGTTGGGGCCTCGAGCAAACCTGCGCTTTGACCCAACCTACTAACTAGCTGGAAAATGTGTATATTTTTTTCTTTGTCTTCTTCTAAAGGAACAGCTTGAATAATTCGGTTTCTCAGAAGAGACTGCTATTCTTTTCACTTCATTATGAGGATTGTTGAGGTGGTGTGTAAGATACAGTACACTTAACAACTCACCCTGAATTACTTACATGTTCAGCATTCAGTCTTCACTTGTTTTCAAAGTTTAGTTTGTAATTAGTTGACTTTTATTAATTTTATTAGACTTTTATTAAGCTTCCTTCATCTACATACTGGTCAGTCTTCACTTTGGCTAACATTTTCCAACACTGCCCACAATGCTCAGACTAACTGCGATGACAATTTTTTTTTATCTCGACCTGATGCAGCAGTGCTTTAGTCCTAGTCTGCCTAGCTTCCTTACCACCTCATCCATACCTCGCTCAAACAGATCACGTTTCAAAGCTTCAACTTTAAAATACCACCATCAACATTGTGCTTGTCTATCAAAAATCACCAGCCAAGATGAATCTCTTTGCTCATCTGTGTTCTCTACAATAGCCAGACAGAGTTTACTTCTTTGGTGGATTGTTTGTTAAAATGGTGAGAGACAAAAAAAAGAGCCTGAATAGCTCAGTCAGAACCGCATCAGACTTTCAATGTGAGGGTCCAGGGTTCAAGTTCCTGTTTGGGCGAACAAACCTTTTGGGGCAGCCAAAACAAACGCTTGTGGTTAGGGCACCAGCCTTGGGATCAGAAGGCCCCTGGTTCGAGCCCTGCAACCCACAAGATTCCACTATACAGTGGTAAAAAGTACTTCACATTTCACATTCATGTTTACAATGTATAGCTCTTTTTTTTTAAGAGCTGAAAGCAAATCCTCCCTCTTACAGGATTACAGAAAATATAGCACCAACCAACAGATTAACCCCAGAATAAACTAAACAAAGCAGAAACATGTCTATAAATAAACCGAATATGATTCAGGATGGACTTTTCCTTAGACACAAGAACAGACTTTGACAGGTACACACAAACAGACAAACACCTGCATGTCTACGTGAACAGGAGAGTTGAGGAGTAACTGGAGCCTGAGCCACCATACAGTCAACTGTAGCGTAGTTACTGTAAACTAGTACACGATTTCAGACACAACACCACTCTCAGCTCTAATAAACACTGTACAAGAGAACAGGAAATTATTTGATCTGTTACATTTTCACTTCTGTTGTCTATACAAACGTCTGTTAAAAACAACACACCGTTAAAAAGTTAAAATAACATTTAATTAAAAATACCGACCTGCTTTTCAGTCGCGCTTTCAAGAAGTTTCGTCCAAACGGCGCCATTGTAATTCACAGTGTAAACGCGGTCAGTGGTTTCGAGCCATCGCACACCAGTTAGTGCACTAGAGAGCGCAGACTACCTGCTGAGGGAAATACTTGTGAACTGAGTTAAAAGCCTGGGCCATTCTACTGTGTCAATGAGCCGTCCCACTATGAGGAGGGAGTTGGGCAACGTCTCAAATCCGCAAATTACCCTACTACAAAGCATGTGGAAAACACACACACACACACACACACACACAAGTGAAGGGTACTTTATCATCTCTTTATTTAGGGTAATACTGTAAAGCACACATATCTAAAACAGAGCTGTGTTAGTATTTATCTTTAAGTTGAACTTGACTTGTAATGAGAGACTAACGGCACGTTAAGATGGCGACAGGGGGATTCCCCCAGGGAACGAGCATATCCAGGGCAAGTCGTACTGAGGAGACCTGAAACCAGCATGTCTCAAAGGCTAATGCTCAATGCTAATCTCTCACAGACCTATTAGTACATACTACAGTACTAATAACACTATAGTACTGTAAAGCAAAGCAAAGACCAGATCAGGTAATATTCATAACAAAACAAATAAACCCCCACAACAGATGAAACTGAAATTTGAACATTTTTTTAACGATTTAATTCTGAAAAATACAGGTTTACATGAAATATAATGTTTCCTCTTTAACTTCCCATATAACAGACGATTGGCCCAGTTAAGATACTTATGAGTCAGTTGCAATGGCAGGTGTATTGCAGGCCAAAACTGGCCCAACTGTAGCCCGGCATATTGTTTATGAGGGGGCAGCTGGTCTTGTGGTAAAGGAATCAGTCTTGTGACCTGAAAGGTCCTGGGTTCGATCCCTGCACCGGACAAGGCATGACTAAAGTGCCCCTGAACACGGCACCTAACCCCCAATTACTCTCCGGGTGCTGTGGTTTGGTGCTGCCCCCCACTCTGGGCAATCGTGCACACTGCCCCCTAGTGATCACTAGTGTATATGTTTCACTGCAAGGATGGGTTAAATGTGGAGGTCACATTCCTCTGTGTCTAATCACAGTCAGCAAATAGTCACTTTCATTTTTTACTGTGGTACCCAAATCTGGATGAAGTCAGCATCATCATTTTACTGTGGAATGTTGGCCAGATCTGGGCCTTGACTCGTTTACTATCTCAATACCATGTACAAAAAATAAATAAAAAGAAAAGTCTGTATAGATGCCATTCAAACTTCAATAAATCACAGCAACATTTTAAATAAAAACATTTATAATAATAAAGCAACGTTTTTAAAATGAAACTAAAAATTTTAAACTCTACTGACAGTCATCAGCTTGCTTTTATAACATAAATATATATTTTAACTATAATTTATATATGAAAACATCTTATTAACATCAGTGTTGAAATAATAGATTATTAATTCCTTCAGAACAGAATAAAACAGAGCACAGAGTGTGTAAACACTCTTATCGGTTTTGTTGATGATGTCATTGTGCAGGAGTATGATGGATTTTCACATATAGTATCAGATTACAAACTGGATTAATTCGGGACATGTTTGTTTTAATACAGCATGTATCTATCCAACTTCTTGATCAAAGCAGTAAATGCTTGAGGAAATCACACTTAGCCACCAAGTTTTCAACGGTTTTCATTTTATGGTTTTCTTAAACAAGCCAGGTTAAAGATTGATGTGCTAAACATCTTCATTAAGTACCAATTCAAACATATCACCCAGTCTGAACGTCTTTTAGACACATCACAAACTCAACTATGCATCTCACATCCTAAAAAGGAGAAAAGAATCAGTTAAGCAGGTACAGAGGTTTTGACGTCAGCTGGCGAAGTGGCAGACACGTATTTCTGTTGTGTCATCTGATGTCATCAAGATGCAGGATGCGTTGCTGATGGGAGAGAGGGCTAGATGAGGAAGGATGGAGAGAGCTGAAGAGGGGAGGGAGGAGGTACGATGAAGCAGCCTGTGACATCACTCCAGCTCTTATATACTGGGTGAAATGGAGCCCAGTGCTCCTCAGTTGATTCCTGGAAAAGCCAACAGGACACACGGCACAGCAGGCTGGATAAAGAACCAAGAGAAAAGTGCCTGTTGGAGTCATCTTAATTTTTTGATCTTGCTCTGTCTCTAATTTTACTTTGCCCTGTTCACTCTTTTCACTCCTTCTAGCCTTGACCTATAAACTTATGGACTCGGGCCTAGCTTAAAGGTACAATATTTGTGGGATTGTCAGTAAGATGTCAGTGCAATTGACCTTTGTGGTTTTTCTTTTTCTGACCATCAACGGACTCTGCTCAGGTAGGCACTTCATCATAGCACAGTTGTCAGTACCTCACAGATTTTGTTTTTGGAGTTTTTTGTTTTACCACACCCAGTTCAACAATAACATTAGTAAGGATAGAGACTATTTAATAACTGGGTGACCTGATGAGTTACTAATAACTCATAAAGTTACAGCAGACGAGGGGAAAAATCAGTGCAATGCAGTGGAACACACATTGATAATAATTCATGTAAATATATTTATATGTATAGAAAACCATGCATTTGATGCATTTTTAATTCTGTATTTTTACTCGGATGCAAAACATTTATTTTTATTCTAACAGTGTCCTAAGTGTCCTTAGAAAGTTAAATCAATTATCTCACATGTACACAGACACACACACACACACACACACACACACACACACATTGAGTATTCAAAATTCATTTATTTCAGTTCATATTTAAATACATTTTATTTTATAATGTGAACAATATTTCAATAAATAATTTCTGTTTGAGTTGTTGAGTGGGAATGGTTCCGTCTATGCAACAGACCCTGAATCTGAATTTACAGAATCTGAAAAGGCATGCAATTCAGTCTCTTCCAGCAAAAAACACTCCCTATTAGTGTAAGTACCAGGCACGTCTGGCCAAGTTGGAAAGATCGGGCATTTGTTTGAATAGCAAAGTGAGAAGTGAAGATTAACAATTATTGCAATTAGTTTGAATGAGAACTGCTGTTGTTCCCCATAATATTCTCATATGCTCTATGCTAAATCTCCGCTTGCTTTCTTTCATAGGGCATATCTGTACATAACTCATGTAACTATTATTTCTTCCCAGATGCTGATCAGGCCAAAGAGGCACTGGAAGAGGAAATACTGAGCAGCCTCTTTACTTCAGAGGTAGACTATTATCATAATTTCACAGTGAAAGTCACTTGCTAAGATGGTCAGTCCTGGCTGGAAGGCAAAAATGCATTTAAAATGCAGAAAGATTGGTGAAAGTGTTTTAGTGATGAACAGAGATTTGGAATAGGGACAGCTGTTTGTTTACAGAGCCAGTAAAAAGCTCCCTTAAGGGACTGTAGATGTCAGCAGGAAGCCTTTGGAGTGTTGATTTGACCTTTGAGAGAAGGACACAGACTAACCATAGTGTAAGACTTTAATCATGTCTGTGTTTTTTTGTTTTGTTTTTTAAGAAACAGAGACTTTTAGAAATCTCATTTCTATATAAATGGACAAGTAGGTTTCATAATTTTATAATTTGGGGTTGCTAAAAAGCTTCCAAACTTTCTGAATTGATCAGTGTAAGAATTAAAATGAAACTTTATACAGAATGATATTGAGTTAGCTCCAATTCCTCTTCCCTCCTATAAGTATTGTGAGCAGAACAGCACTAAAAGCAATTGCTTAGTCCTATGGACAACATATAGGATCACTTAATAGATAAATTTATTGACTAAGTGCCACCAATTATTAATCTATAAATCAGGACACCCAGTATTGATTCTTGTTTGAAGTCAAACCATAAAATTCATGAGATTAATAGTTTATTAATAGGTGTGTTGTGATGATGTATAGCTGTCTAATTCAAGTCCACAAGTGCTGATACAGAGTGTGGATAAGCCTGGAAGTGTGCTGCTTGTCAGTGATTGCATTGCTGTCCAGACACATTTGCTTAACTGATGCAATTTACTCACAATCAGACATCGGAACGATTTTGGTAATAGCTTAAAATTGAATTATGTACCACATTCTCATTTGGGCGATTTGCTTGAAAGGCAATTTCTTTAACTTGACCAGATGGGTAATGAAATGTACAGACAGTCTCCTGCATACATGCTATGTCTGAAAGGACTCATGGGAATATCCTTTGCCATTGGATAGAAAGCCATCCGTTAGTTAAACAAATCACCATCTTAGCCGTAATATTGAATTTGTGAATGTGAATGAATCTTTAAACTAAGCTAATTGGATAGAAAACAAAGCTTTTTTTTAGTTTCTATAGTGCTTTATTATAGAGCTCACACAGTCAGGGGTATTAAACGGGATTTATACGCCGCATATCAGGCTTAGATGAAGCTAGCCGGTCCTGTTGATTCAATAAAATTAGTGAACTAAAGGTAGAGAAACAGGGTATGCTATGTTATGTGTTTGCTGTTGTAGAGTATTGTACTGTTGGTATTCACTGATATACAACTCTCTCTCTCTTTGTGTGTGTGTGTTTGTAGGTACAACAGAGCAGACACAGCTCCCCCCTGTGGCAAATGCCTGTAATAAACATGTGCCAGATACTGGCGAGGGTTAGTGAGCCCTGGCAGGATGACTGGTACGCAGACAGGATGCAGTCAGCTTATGACCAGAGGATCTCCACTAGTATGAGCCAGTCATTGGAAGAATTGTATGATCTCTTGACCCTCTGCAGGGTCCTCAGGCCCAGAAAGGTGGGAGAGGAAGTGATGTGTTTGCATGCTAGCATACAATCATCATCAAACACCATTCCTACTCTTCTGTAACCCAAAGCCAATGAACAAACCCACTCATGACACAGCAGACTGCATTCATTTCATTACAGTTTCACACATCCAGCACACACCACATGTGTGCTCAGGGTGTGTATATCAAACCTAAACCTGTTGCCCTTTTTTTTTTCTTTCTCTGACTCTTGTTTCAGATTGACGAAGAAGTCAACCAGGGCAGCGATGGGCCACTGAAACGAAAATCTCCATATATCCTAAAGAGGCAACTGCACACCAAGAAAGCCAGACGGCCATATATTCTGAAACGAAATTAATTTTACTGACCCCTATGACCACCAACTAACAGACACTTCTCACTGAATGTGAATATGTTGCTATTTTCATAGTAGAAATATCTAAAGAGTACTAGCTGGTTTATGTGTTCACTTTAGCTTTAGCTTATTGTCACACCTAAGGCACTGGCTGTGTAAATAAATTCAATAAGCATCTGCTCTATGTTTCCCTGAGACATTATATTTGTTCACTAATCATTTATTTATGACTACAATTACATATATTGATTAAATGAAATGAAATTAAACGATCATTCAACTACTGACTACTGGTTATTTGACTCAGAAGTAATATTTTTCTATTGTACTTTTCTATTTATTTTTAACAACAAAATGGTACTATGCTTACCTAATGGTTATAAATGGATTAATGCTTGCTTGTATAGCTATAGCTATAGTTATAGTTAATTCAATTGCATCCAGAAGACTGTTTTCTTAGTTTTTCTAATAATATTATTTATGACCTTGAACAAACCCATTATTTCAAATTGCAACATGGCACATGCAATTATGTGGTCCTGTGGTCAGTGACAATTCAATAATATCTTAAAACAAACCCACCTAATACGTACATACAAAATGCATGAAAAGTGTGCATAACTTTATGATGCAATGAGTAAGGCAATGCAGTATATATATAATTACTGAAGTAGGTTTTACATGTTGATAGTGTGAAAACTATCACTTTAATGGTTTATCTGTCTTTATGAATTTGATAAAATATTGTCTAACTGTGAATGAATGCCTCGGATCTATTACATATCCTCTGTGCAGTTTTTGGATTCAGTTAGTAGTATTATAAGTAAACATTGTTGTTGGAATTGTTTTGTTTTGTTATAAAAACTGTTATAATAGGAGTCACACATTGCATATGACATAGTGACTATGGTAGAAAGGACTATACCAAAATATTTTTTTCTACTGTTAACCCATATACAGCAAGTCATGCAAAGTACTGTACAAAAGTCAGAGTCTGTATTTTTTTTCTATAATTGCAGCAGAGAAATGTTTGTATGCCAGTAAGAAAACATCATATTATGTAAGAGATTACTTTTCAGACAAAAAAGGTCAAAGTCTTCTGTAGAACTTTGGCAGAATTTCCAAGATGTTCAGAAAGAAATACTGCCTAATTGTCTGCACAAATTGTATGTGGGAGCTACTATTTAAGAAGGGCCATCACACTGTTTATTTTATTACTATAAACTGAATGTTGTAGTAGTTATAGAAGTTATCTTTGCATTAAACCATTTCTATGCATGTGCCTGAGACTTTTGTGCAGCACTCTATATATTACTCTATGTATTACATGTGAAACATATGTGATTTATTTTTATACTTAAAACTGTGTCGTAAATACTTTAGATTAGGTTCCAAAAATCTCAGATCACTGATTCCTCACATAACAAAGTTATTACAGAATGGACATTTTCTCAAAACCAGAAAAAATCTCATATGGATGTATGGCAAGCATGTCCAAACACAGCTTGTTTGCATGTAGTGAGGCCATAAAACTCAGAAAGCTGTGAGCATGACATGACATGATGAGGGTAAAGGCTGAAAAGCAGTAGTGTAATTTGTTTTGACTCACATCTATGCCAAAAGAAGCATAAAATTGTATATTATATCTTTATTATTATTATTATTATTATTATTATTATTATTATTATTATAATTAATAATATTAATAATAAGTGAACAGAGGTATTTGTTAACGGCTTACAACTATGCATGTCCTTGTTCATATGTCAGGATTTCTTTTGACCTATTTAAATTTTACTTTTATTTTTTTTATTTATGGCATTGTGTTGGCTAAAGATTGGCTAATATTCTATATATTCTATTCTATATAGAATATAGAAACAGGATATTCTATGTGTAGAACCTGCAAATTATCCAGTTTGATAATTGAGGCCAATTATCTGTCA